>BCLG01002704.1:26802-65850 GCA_001602295.1 Zoysia matrella
GGGGCCACGGGCACTCCATCAGCGGGCAGGCGCAGGCGCCCGGCGGGGTGGTCGTGGACATGAGCCACGGCCCCGGCGCCGCGGCGCGGGAGCGGGCATTGCCCGCGTACTCGCCGGCGCTGGGCGGGCACTACGTGGACGTGTGGGGCGGCGAGCTGTGGGTCGACGTGCTCAACTGGACGCTGGCGCACGGCGGGCTCGCGCCGCGCTCATGGACGGATTATCTGTACCTGTCCGTGGGCGGCACCCTCTCCAACGCCGGCATCAGCGGGCAAGCGTTCCACCATGGCCCGCAGATAAGCAATGTCTACGAGCTCGACGTCGTCACAGGTAGGTGACCTTGCCCCCTGGCTGGCTGCTTCGTCACTATAATTATCCCTCCGAAGCTCCGAGCGTGACTGACTCACGTGCGTGCGTGTTGTCAGGGAAGGGAGAGGTGGTGACCTGCTCGCCGACGATGAACCCGGACCTCTTCTTCGGCGTCCTCGGTGGTCTGGGGCAGTTCGGGATCATCACGCGCGCGAGAATCGCCCTCGAGCGTGCTCCCAAAAGGGTAATCATTGATCACAACAGCAGCAGCAGCATTCTCTTCCTCACACTGAATTCTGATCATTTCCTTCTCAAGCAACAAGAACAAATTCCTTTTTCAAAAATTGACGATCCTCCGGTCCTCTGTGGCGGGGCGGGGTGGGGCGCGCGATGCATGCTGCCGTTTGAAAGGAACGGGCGGATTAATATCTCCCACCCCCGCGGCTTTCCCTTTCCCTTTCACCTCCCCCGTGTCTCGTGTGGCAGCAGGGGAGGGGCGCGTCACCCGCCTCGCTTTCCAACAGGGAGCGCGAGCCCGGACGCGCCACCCGCCGTGCAAGTGGCGGACGACCGCGCTGCGTGCCTCCGGAGGAAGCGCCCCGCCGGGCTCGGACTCCTTGTGAGGCGCAACAGCTGCCACACGTGTCCGCCGGTCAAAACACCCCCCGCGTGGTGCCAATTTCAGCCGACACGTAATGGTTATTGGTTAACCGCTCGTTGCGGCTTGGCTGGCTGGCTGGCTGCGGCGAAGGAACAGAACGGTCTTTTCGTTATCGGTCTGTGCAGAGTCTCTGCAGAAAAAAGAGGCGGTCATAATTAAATCATCAGCAGGAGTAGTTTAGTTTGGGATCAGCTTGTCTTGGTGGCCCTGGGTTGGTTGGGTT
The DNA here is from genome assembly GCA_001602295.1 of Zoysia matrella. Taxonomy (NCBI): domain Eukaryota; kingdom Viridiplantae; phylum Streptophyta; class Magnoliopsida; order Poales; family Poaceae; genus Zoysia; species Zoysia matrella. Next base: position 27,996 of record BCLG01002704.1, read on the forward strand.
TGGATGGATCCGTGGCTACGGCAGTATACCCGTCGTCGACCAACTCGCTGCTCTGCTGATCGATCACCGGTCATCGTCTTGTTTAGCCCGTGCGATCTGTCGCAAGATTTTATTCCCCTAATGCTTAGCGAGCTAATCCTCTTTAGTTTATGCATGGCGTCATCTGAACCTTCTATTACTCCGCTTCTTAACGAAATGGCGATCTTTCGCGTGTTCATGGAGGGGACAAAATTCTAATCAAGTTGCACGCGTTGGTCGCTGCAGGTGCGGTGGATCCGGGCGCTCTACTCCAACTTCTCCGAGTTCACGGCGGACCAGGAGCGGCTCATCTCCCTCCGCGACGGCGCCCGTCGGTTCGACTACGTCGAGGGCTTCGTAGTCGCCGCCGAGGGGCTCATCAACAACTGGCGGTCGTCCTTCTTCTCGCCGCAGAACCCGGTGAAGCTCAGCGCGCTCAAGCACCACACCGGCGTACTCTACTGTCTCGAGGTCACCAAGAACTACGACGACGACACAGCCGCGTCCGTGGACCAGGTCTGTTCCGTTCGTTGTTCGTCGCGCCACCTTTCTTCTTTGTTTAATCCTTGTTGCGCCTCCTCTGCTCATGTGGTTTTGCTGGTCTATATTATGAAATGAAATGTCGGATAAGAATGGAGCCGCCCCATTTTAAGGGCGGCGGCAACCCAATCATTGAGTTAGTAGTTCTAGACCGTTTATTCCTAATAAGATAATTGGAGATCTTGTACTATATCTCCTAGCGTTGGCACAGCAGTACCAGTGGTATTATTATTTGAACGTCAAAGAATTGTTTTTATTTAAGATTAATTTAATATATGTCATTACGATTTTGTGAAATTTGAAATATGCTATTTAGATTCACAGAGGCTCATCTGTCATTCACACATCAATGACATATTTTAAATTTTGCAAAATTATATTGGCATGTATCAAATTCGTCTTTTTATTTACTGTTTTGTGCCATTTCATTTTTCTTTCAGGAGGTTGACGCGCTACTGAGCGAGCTGAACTTCCTACCCGGCACGGTGTTCACGACGGACCTGCCGTACGTGGGCTTCCTCGACCGTGTGCACACGGCGGAGCTGAAGCTGCGCGCCAAGGGCATGTGGGAGGTGCCACACCCGTGGCTCAACCTCTTCGTCCCCGCGTCTCGCATCACCGACTTCGACGCCGGCGTCTTCCGCGGCATCCTCGGCGGGCGCACCGCCAGCGCCGGCGGACCCATCCTCATCTACCCCATGAATAAGCACAAGTAAGTCAACCGTCTGGTCAAGTGGCCATACATCCAGCTCAGCGTCTCGCCGCCACGCGCGCCGGGGCGGCGCGTCACCGCCCACACCATGCTCCCGCCCACATGCCGCGCACACGCGCCAGCGCACGGGACGTCACGTTCGGGCGACGGCCGACCGCGCCGCCGATCCCCACACCCGGCGCGGCACGTGCGGCGCAGGTGGCTGCAGCGATGATTGGCGCCACGCAACGACACGATCACCGGTGGCACTAGATTATTCGAGGCAACTAAACTAATCGATCTCCATCTCCGGCACTAATTAATTGGGCGAACTGAGGTAGCCGAATCCGGCGCCTGATTGAATGGCCGCGGACATACCGCGCACTAGCGCGACAGCGCCAATTCCATTGCGGCGCGACGGCGACGCCGTCTGGTTGGGCGCCGACCCGGCTAATTTAAGCTGGCGCCGCGAGGCCTTTACACGGCGCAAACCGGCAAGGCACAGTCAGAATGTGGCATCGCTGATCACTTTTGTTCCCTGTTAGTGGCCGGATGCGTCAGTAAATGATCAGTCCCTTGCTGCTTTTAGCTCCTGCCCATACACAAAACCACAACCTAAAAAGTACTAAAACTTCTAAAGACTTGCCGGAATCATCGGTCAGATACTACTTCTGTTTCTGAATCGATAAGGCTGATGCCGCATGCTACTAGCTAACTCTTGCCTGCTTTTCCTACCCTGAACCAAACCTTTGTAGCTTGTTAGGTTACTTGCTAATTGTATCCGTATTAGGCCTTGTTCGTTTTTCTTAAAGATGGGGTGGAATGGGAGGCAATCGAACCATATTTGACTTGTGATGAAATGAATTCCACTCAAACCAACACTAATCCACATGTAAAGAAACATAAACGAACGGGGCCTTAACTGGACCATGATCTGACCGTGACTTGCGACTCGTTCTTGCAGGTGGGATCCGAGGAGCTCGGTGATGACCCCGGACGAGGACGTGTTCTACCTCGTGGCGTTCCTGCGGTCCGCGCTGCCGGGCACGTCCGACCCGGCGCGGAGCCTCGAGGCGCTGGCGCGGCAGAACCAGCGGATCCTGGACTTCTGCGCGGAGGCAGGGATCGGCGCCAAGCAGTACCTGCCCAACCACAAGGCGCAGCACGAGTGGGTCGAGCACTTCGGCGCCGCGAGGTGGGAGCGGTTCGCGCGGCTCAAGGCCGGGTACGACCCCAGGGCCATCTTGGCCACCGGGCAGGGCATCTTCCGGCCGGCTGACTCGCCGGCGCTCGTAGCCGAATCATAGTCCCGCCCAACTGCTCGAGTCGGTACATTACAACAACAGTAGATTCTTCATGTGGGTAGCTACAGCAGTAACCATAGAAGATTATTTAGTTGATCGACATGTCTGGTTGGTGTACAAATGTGGGTGGTACGTGTGGCATGGTTGTTGTGATTGATTTTGTATAGTGAAATTAAATTGATGGGTCGTGTTCATGCAACTGCAACAGTAGAACTTTTTGATGGTACTCGTCCCCTGATCCCCATGCCTGGCTGCATGCCAACCTCAATGGCTACGAGCTCTGCTAAGTCAACAAGTTTGTTGAGCTTTGTGTGACAACTGAATTATGAACAGGGACTAGGTTGATGAACAATGAGTAGGAGCAGGTTTGGAATATGACTTGTCCCTCCATGTCAAGCCTGTCCAGACGGCCTCATGAGGTGAGGACGTAAGTCACATTGGAGAGGAAAATATCAACAGGAGCAATAAAAATGAAAGGTACGAGTACTAGAATGGGTCAATGGTAGGACATAAACACAGGAACGCTGCGTATACTTTTTGCCAGCAGACATCGCCACATTGGATGCCTGGTTGGCAATAGCAATAGGCATCACACGGCCCACTTTTGAGAAGAGCATTACGTGTCCCCAATCAGACAGGGAATATTTGCCGAGACGATGACACTTGGACGCGAGGAAAAGGCCACGCGATCGATGGTGGCAGACAGGGAGGAGTCGGCGGCGGCGGGAACGCGGCCAGGTTCACGGTCTCTCCGCGCCGGTGGTCCTCTCGCCGCCGATGTGTCACGGACGGCCAACACCGGGGCCTCCTCGCCTTTTGACGTTCGACGAATGGACATAGGCGCATGCACGCATCACCTCAGATCTGTGTCCAAGCCGTCCGTGCGGGTGGAGAAGCAGGACTGATGTGTCAGTCAAATCTGCCGCGCCAAGAACGAACCGTCGAATTCGATCTCGTACCATGGACAGAGTTTGTAATCTGGCGGCAAGCCCTTGACGGATTCAAATTCTCTGCGGTGGAGAATAAAATGCAAAGAACTGTAACAAATGTGTTACAGTAATCCGCGAAAAAGTGACCAGCGGCCGCAGCACTGTAGCAACAATAAAAGAGAATATTGTTCACGATTTCTGAAGCAGTTGATCTGACCTGTTCGATTTTGATCTTAAGACTTAAAAGCTACTCTAATTTTACACACTGTTCATTGTCTGCATTATAACCTTCATCGCAGAGGATTTGAATCCGCCCTCGACCATGCTGTCTCTGTGCCGTGAGTTGTGATCCATAGGTGCATTCCAGACGTTGGAAGTGTGCCTTCTGTTAGGTTTTTCGTTTTGCAAATGACATGGCAAGTGTCCCAGTTCTCTGCATTCTCTATCTGGTGTGGTCCTGATCCCCACTACTTGTTGGCATTTTCCTGTTTGGTGTTTCATTGCACGGCTGATTCTCTGCTGTGATCCAAGAGTCTGCAGTCGTGTCAATGGCAAAATCCTGAACTCGAATGGTTGGCAGGATGGCCAGTGGCGTCCATAGGGCAGTGGCTGGCAATTTGCGATTGATGCGCAGAATGCGTGTTGTTAGATGCAAGAGCTTTGAATATGATTGTGAACAAAGCGCTTTCATTAAGAAGAGGTGTATCCAAGATAATTTCCTCTATGTCCACAACCTCGCCAGAGCCTACCACTGCAACCGGACTCCGGCTCTCCTGTTGAAGCTCGATATCTCTAAAGTGTTTGATTCAGTCTCCTGGGAATACCTGCTGGAGCTTTTGCAAAAACAGGGTTTTCCCGCGCGCTGGCGCAACTGGCTTCCTCTGTTGTTGGGCACCTCATCGACTTCAGTTCTTCTAAATGGGGCAGCGGGGACATCAATTCACCATGCAAGAGGATTGCGGCAAGGAGATCCACTCTCGCCGTATCTCTTTGTTTTGGCAATTGACACGTTAGAGGAGGTTTTTGAAAAAGCAACAGAGGAGGGGCTCCTGACTCCTCTCAGATGCCCACAACACTCGCCTCCGTCTGTCTCTCTATGCCAATGATGCGGTTATCTTCCTCAATCCGACAAGACCAGATGTTGACAATGCCATGTGCATCATGAGAATGTTTGGAGAGGCGACTGGTTTGAGGATCAACGAAGATAAAAGCTCTGTAGCAACATTGTGATGGCATTAATCTGGACAACGTGTTGCAGGCGTTCTAGGGTCAGCGTGTGCAGTTTCCTCTAACCTATCTTGGTCTGCCGATCACTTTGGGCCGGCTCAAATTAGTTCACCTTCAGCCGATTCAAAATAAGGCAATGTCAAAGCTCTCCGGCTGGCATGACAAATTGCTCAATTTGAGAGGACGTCGTGTCCTTGTCCGTTCGGTTCTCAGCTCTTTGCCCACCTATCTGCTCACCATCCTTCAGCCACCAAAAAAATTCTTCAAGGATCTTGACAAAATCTGGCGGCGATTCCTTTGGGCTGGAACTCAGTAGCTGCAAGGAGGTAAGTGCAAGGAGAGCTGGGTTAGAGTGTGCAAACCTATAAACCGCGGGGGACTCGGAATTCTGGACCTGAAGCGCTTCAGGCAGGCACTGCAGCTCCGCTGGTTGTGGTTCCAATGGACTGCACCCCACAAACTGTGGTGCAGTATGCCACTTCCGATTGACACCACTGATGAAGTCTTGTTTGCTGCCGCAACAGCTGTCACAGTTCACAATGGGTAGTTAACAAAATTCTAGAAATCAAGTTGGTTTCACCAACAATCGCCGGCATCACTTTTTCCCGCCCTTTTCTGTCATAGCAAACGGAAGAATCAGTCAGTGGCAGACGCCTTGGCAGATGATCACTGAATTAGAGACATCAGTCACAATCTCACTGTCCCCCTCCTTGAGGAGTTTGTGCAGCTCTGGATGTTGATACAGAGCTTGAACTTGAACCTCTCGGTCCAGGAGAGTGATGAGATTAGATGGGTGCACACAACCTCCGGACAGTATGAGATCCAATTCCTCGGCAGCATCATGTCCCTCCTTGCTGACAGAGTGTGGAAGGTTTGGACGCTATCCCGTTGCAAGTTTTTCATGTGGTTGATTCTTCAAAATCGTGTTTGGACTGCTGACCGACTTCAAGCCCGAGAGTGACCTAACCAGTATTTTTGCCATCTCTGCTACCGTAATTTGGAGACTGTTTGCCACATCTTGTTTGATTGCCCCTTCGTAAAGCAACTCTGGAGTGGCATGACGTCCTGGACGTACGTTCAACGGCTTCACCCTGACAATTGGGGAGGTGGGGTTTAGTCAAGTGCTATGGATTGGTTTGCAATGTTGACTGATAGCTGGCCGTAGGGGCAAAGTAATGGCATCTGCTCCTTTGTCATTCTGACGATTTGGTTCATTTGGCGGGAACGAAACTCTAGAGTTTTTGAAGACCGGTTTAAATCGGTTTTTAAGAATACTAACTGAACTCAAGGACGAGGCAGCGCTCTGGTCTGGTGTCAGGGCGAAAAGTTTAGCTAGTGTTGTCGTTTATAGTCGGGAGTAGTCAGATCTAACCCTTTGTTCTACTAGCTTCGCTGGTTTTGTTTTTTTTTATACAGTATATTTCTTCTACCTGCTTATAATATAATGCCCGGCAAAGCTCCGGTCTTTCGGAAAAAAAAAATGATAGTGACATCATAAGCCCAAGTGTTTCCCATACTCGAAGAATTGCCCTGGAAGATACGACTGTGAACATCGTGATGGGCCGAAACTGCAATCAATACCTCTGGCCCATCAGTGAGCTTCACGTCTCGCGGACAAGCCAGCCGACCAGAGAAGAAACGGACCGTATTCGAGAAAAAGGAGAAATGGACCATACAAGGCTACATATTGCAGCCCACTAGGCCCATAGGTTTAGGCCCGACATTTGCATTGTTTTTCACCAGTGAAATTCATTTTCACTTTAAAAAAAGATTGATCGAAACAAAACTATATAAAGTTTCGCGCTATTACTCTATATATGGTCTTTTTTATTGTTGGTCCAGCTTAATGATTGTGTACTCCCATGATGGAAAATTATTTAATGGCAACACATTTTTTTCATATGTAGTCATTGTCGCCACAATTTTATTACCTTAAATACAAAATTTTAATTTAAATCACTGACCAAATTGTATTTGAGGGATAATTTTCCATCATGGGAGTACACAAAGAAGAATATTAGGGCCTTTTTTTTTTGCGAAAAAGGGCCTTATTAATTAACCGGCCCTAGTATTTTATTTGCGCGTACTTTCACAGCTGCTTCCTGCTGGGCGCTGGTTGCAGTCCCCATCCGCCGCACGGGCGCGCGCATCTCGACGCCAGGGAAGGTGAGCGCGCAGACCGCAGACCGCGCGGGGAAGAAACACATCACACCCCTAATCCGAATACTTTACTCCCTCTTTCTTCTCTCTCCTGTCCGCTCCCCACTTCCTCTCTCCTCTCGGCTCTCACCGTCGCAGCCGCCGCCGCCGCCGCCGTCTCACCCCGCTGCTTGCCGTCGCGGCAGGCTCTGCTGCGGACTCAGGTACTTATCCATGCCCCACAGGACTCAACTAGACTACCACAGCGCGGTGGCGCGGCCGAGCACAGGGCCGACGCCCGGCCCCTCCCTCTCCCTTTTGTGTTGGATCCTCCGCGCGCCATGGCTCCGCCCGCTGCCGCAGCTCCGCTCCCCTGTCAGTCTAGTGGAGCAGAGATCTGTCCCAGCGTGGATTGATTTCTTCGTCTGCGGGGAAGTATCCTTAGCTTGCTTGGATGGGTTCCCTTCCTTCGGAGAGTTTCTTTTGTCCCCCCTCCCCAACCGAATCGCAAAATACCCTCTATATCTCCGTGCAGTTTGCTGTGGATCGGTGCGCCGCAGTGCCATACTAGTCTAGTCCATCGAGCACGTTTGATTAATATTAGCAGTTGTTTATGCCATAAAACTTGGTGCTGTAGTGTTTTTTGGGCTTCAGATGAACATCCATGCTCAAGCCAGGTCTGCCTTGGCTGCTTGCTCGCTTTAGCTTATTATTTCTAGTGTTGATGGGCTTTCACCAGAGTTGAGGTGTTAGCTTTTGTGGTATGTTATGGGATGCTATGGCTTAGTCAGCGATCCTGTTGCTGATTTAGGAATTTGAGAATTCAGCATAGTTTTGAATTTGTTGATACCAACTGCAAGTGTCTGTCGCTAGGGATGAAAATGAACGGAAATGATCGGAAAAACATCCAAATTGTTTCCGTTTTCATATTTTCTTGTCCGAACAGAATGAAAACGGAAAAGTCGTAGTCAGAATATGGAATCAGAATATTCGGAACTCAGAATCTCATAACATCAGAACATAAAATATATCGGTAACGATCGGAAAGTGATAATTCAAATCGGGAATACATAAACATCAACCATAGTCTCACATACAAAATCTTACATATATTAACTACTTTAAAGTACAAGTCTGCAACCGTGATCCTTCTCCTCCTTGTTATGCAATCATCTGGTTAAAAAAAAACGGCTCCTCGTGACACGGTGACTGTGACCAATCCGATAGGCGGCTGTCACGATGGTAGCTGGCGAGCTAGGCAGCAGCCGCAGAAGGCAGCTATGGGTAGCTGGCAGCTGGCGCCTAGGCTGCCTGGTGAGCGGGCGCGCTGGGGGCCGTGGGCGGCTAGCGCCTGGGCCATGTGAGTCTTGGGCTTTCTAGGCTCAGTTGGCTGTGTAAGGTGGGCTGCTACTTGTTGTGTTGGGCTATTCCGATTTGCATGAATTCGGGAAAAATATGGTACTATTCTGAATGAAATATGGTAACCAGAAATATGATCGGAATACTGCCTAAATCATTTCTGATCCGATTCCGTATACACTCTGCTCATTTCCCTTCCGATTCCGAGTAAATTCCGAACATTTCGGAAATGATCAGGACAAAAATAAGATTCGGATCAGAACGGAACGGAACGGAATTTTACCGTCTCATTTTCACCCCTATCTGTCGCTAACTTTGCACTTGTTGTTTCTATATGCAGCTGTGACTTTAGACAATTGTTGGCATATTGAGGATTTGGTGATGGATAGTGCTGTGACAATTGATGGTTCTGTCTTGAGCACGAGTGGGTTGGGCGAAGATCATGCAATGTCTGGTGATTCCCTTTCCGGGCGGCGCCTTTGTGAACAGATAGATAATGGGTGCCCTTCAACATCCCCTCTGTTTTGGGACACTGATGGTGATGATGATCCAGGTGTGTGACGCTCTGGTTTTGTTTTCCTTTTGGAGAATTTCTTGAACCACTGTTTTACTTCTATGAATAGTTTATTATCTGATCACCTTCTGATATGAAAATTCATCTGTACAATGCATCCTGCTGAACATTTCACACTGCTTTATTGTAATGAACCAATTCGTGAAGGTTGGCTATGAGTTAAAATATCTAGTTTACCTATCTTATGGCAGCTTGGTTAAACATGATTACCTAGACCAGTTTCATTTTTGGTTGTTTGGCTTAATAGATTATGAGGCTTAAAACACGGCAACCTTGGTTCAATTCCCTCTTTCAATTTTGAAGGATAAAAAATCTAATCCATGTCTTAATGTTAGAGGGAAACCCAACCAAATTTTGATTGATTTATATAAGAAGTCAGAACAAAAATTTACCTGAGAACCTAACCCCTTTGGCTGGGGACTTCATTGATTTATATAAGAAGTCAGAACAAAAATTTCCCTGAGAACGACTTTCTTATATCACATCATGGAACATTGCAAACTGAACAAAAAAAAAAGAAAGGAAAAAAATATCTTGGCATGATATTTGACTTTTTTAGACTGACAAGTAGAAAGGTAAGTCTGCTGCTTAGGGCTCTTATTAGTTAGTTAGCTACATCTGCCATCAATCTTGCATAGTGTTGTAGCTGCTAAATTTGATGCGTGCTATAGTTATCATTAATTCTTCTTTCAATGTGATTTTTTACCATCGAAATGCTGCTGCAAAATATATGTGTTATGTCACGTTGCTCATATAGATTTGTCTCAAACAGTAACCATATTGGTTCTTGTACCCATACTATATTAAGAAGCACCCAGGATATGTTTCAGTCATCATTACTTGCAGGGTTTTCCCATCCCTCCGAATAAATTCACTGTAACGTTCAACGCCAGAAAAGTCCGTTACATCGTCCCATGTGATTACCTATTGGTGTAGGATACAAGTCCTTGTGTTGTGGTTGTTGTTTCAGTCTCACAGTACATTGCTTGCATCAGTATATATCTGGGCACTTGTTCTCAGTTCATTGTAATCACTCTCTCCAGTCTATCCAATGGTTTCTCTTCAGCCCTTTTGAGGAATCATAGATGTTTTTATTTAGTGTAGTGGTTGTCGGTATTTCATTTAGCTCATATTTGTAAATGATTATCCAGGTCCCAAGCCATCAGATTTATTTGGACGGTATACTTGGAGAATTGAAAACTTTTCGAAGGAGACGAAAGAAATGAAAAGCGAACCATTCGAAGCTGGTGGTTACAAGTGGTAGGTTTCATGCTGTAACTGACTGTGATTGGTGACCTACCAATTATACTCTAGCTCAATCCACTTTTGTTCTGGAATAGTGCTGCTACAAACCAGTGGCCAGTTTTAGTAATCATTACGTACAAATATTAATTTTTTGTTAATATTATTGGTTGTTATTTGTTTCCATGAGTTCTTTGTTGTTGTTATCTTGGACCTTCACTTGGCATTGCAAATTTCCTTATGGATGCTTTGTTCGATATTATATTTCTGCTACGCTGCACTTTGCTGCGACTTATTCTATTGCACTGTGTCTGCCCTACAGACCTAGTAATGATTAATTTTGTTGTTACCATTTGAAGTCTGCAAGGTGCCTTTATGGTACTTTTATCTCCATTGTCATTCTGCATTTTAGCTCTATTGATATTTCCAAGTCCCTTGAGCCACTTATTCTCTGTAAAGTTGTTAAGTAATGGTTTGTTCACATGCCATGCTGTTATTGTATCATGATGCCCCTTGTTTTTATGCTTTTCGTTGCAGGTATATTCTAGTCTACCCCCAAGGTTGTGATGTCTCCAATCACTTGTCATTGTTTCTCTGTGTTGCTAATCATGAAAAACTCCTCCCAGGTTTGGCATTGCTATGTTGCCTTAGCTATCTTTTGTCCTCCCCTTATATTTTATTTTTCCTGATCACGGCCTTGACACTTGAAGGGTGGAGTCATTTTGCACAGTTTACTATAGCCGTGGGCAATCTTGATCCTAAGAAATTTAAATATTCAGGTGGGCTGAACTTGTTTCTTGTTCCTTTCATGCGAAACTTCCAGCTTCAGAGATTGACTAAGTAACTTTGCAGACACATTGCACAAATTCTGGAAGAAGGAACATGATTGGGGATGGAAGAAATTTATGGAGTTGTCAAAGATTCAAGATGGTTTTCTTGTTGATGATGTTCTAGAAATTATAGCTCAAGTTCAAGTGATAAGGTAGTTAGTTTTGTCACTTTGTACCTTTATTGTTTTTACTTTTCCTAGCATTTATATGGTTAAGAATAAAACTGCACCTCATGCAGTAAAACATCCATGCATATTCTTCAAGATTTGTTATTTCCTCCGGTCATCATTGATGGACTTTTCATATACTTGAGAATTCAAATATAGTTCTTGCATGGTCATCCTATTGATCACCATAACTTTTTTAAACTTCTACCTTTAATTGCTCCTTGCTGATTTTGGTAGAAACCTTCTTTGGAATCTTTTTATTGCAATATAAGCCTGTAAATTTTTACCCAGCACTCCCATTGGAGGCTCTCCCCTGTTGTACTAAAGAAAAAAACCTTTGGCTCCTGTTTTTGTTATTCCTATGTTAACATGTTATGTGCTCACCTGCACTTGACAATTATGTTTCATTACTCGTTGATCCTGAGTTCTCATGAATTTATCACAAAACAATCTATAATTTTTACATCTTTTTCTATACTGGAGAGAGAAAGCAGATCGACCGTTCCGTTGCCTTGATCGACCTTACCGGCAAGAGTTGCTCCGAGTCTACATGACAAACATAGAGCAAATTTACCGACGCGTTGTTGAAGATCGCAGAAGTAAAATTACCAAGCTCATTGAAGATAAAATGAGGTGGTCCAGGTTCGACAATTAGTCTTGTGAACTTCAGGCTCTAATTAATGGTTTAAGACATACAATTTTCCTTATTGAGTTAATATGTAATGCATATTGATGTTTCTCTATGTTCCAGTTTCCATTCTTTCTGGCTTTCTATTGACCCAACCACAAGACGTCGCATGTCTAGTGAGAAGAGCGACATCATATTAAAAATAGTTGTGAAGACTTTTTTTGTCGAAAAAGAAGTCACCTCAACATTAGTTATGGATGCTCTGTATATGGGTTTGAAGGCACTTGAGCACCATAGTAAAGGCAATAAAGGGACAGCAAGATCAACATCTGTGGAGGTGCTATCAACACCTATGGTCCAGGTTGATATGGACATGTTTGTTTTGGCTGGTGATTTCATAGCTCTGCTTGAGAGAGCTGCTTTAGAGCCCTTGTCTTCTGAACCTATGTCACCAAAGGATGACAAATGTTCCCAGAGTCGTGCTAAGGTAGGTACTATAGTACTCCCTACTTTTTTCATTGCATGACATCTATTAATTAAAATTAGCTAACCAATTGTATAGTAAAATAAACGAAGGTAGTATGGTTTATGGGTCCCTTGATTTTGTAGTTGGATTTTATCCCTAGACAAGTTCTATCATGAATTCATAATGGTATTTTACTGCAATATTTGTCTTTGCTTTGTCTAATTGTTTTTTATATTATTCTCCCTTCTAGGATGGTGGTTCCGAAGAAGTTAACAAAGCATGTATTGAGCTTGAAGAAAGGCGCTTAGCTGAGATTGGTCGGAAGATACTTGAATTTTTTGTGCTGTCTCATATATTTAGGTACAATTTTATTTATTTTGGCTATCTTTCCTATGTAATTAGTTTTATTGCCCCATCGTGAATGTTTATTTGTGCCTTTTCTACTTTATTTCTTCTTATACCATGTCCTGCTTTGCCCTTAGTGAAGCTGTTTAAGAATTCTCAATTTTTTGGTATATGTATGTTCTTTGAGTTATATATCATAATAAATATTTTTTTTTTTGTAATTTGTATAGAATACTATAGCTAGTTTGTATTCTGCTCAGAGTTACAATGGTTTGCTCCAATGCATTGACATTTATGCCAATTATTTTCTCATGCTTTGCTTAGTGGAATTGAGGTTGCCTATCAAGAAGCTGTTGCTTTGAAGAGACAAGAGGAGCTTATCCGTGAAGAGGAACTCCTTGAAAATGAGATGAAGGGGAAGCGTGCAAAGAAAAAACAGGTTCTTTTCTTACTGTGGTTCTGATATTATATGTAATTGTGTTCCATTGCATTTAGTTGGGACTTGGGAGCATGGTGAACTGATGAAATCTTTCCTATTACCATGGTTTGCTGGAATAATTTGTTAATTTTAAAATCACCCAACTTGAATTTGTGGATTGTCCTCCATAATGAACTCTTGTTTGGTTGGCTTGATCCATGCCAAGTTCATGTTCATCCTCTGGAGTTTCATGTGTCCCTTTCGTTTCGATAGCTCTGCTCATTATGTTATGTGCCCATATGGTTTGTAGTCTGCAGCTACCCAGTCGAAAGTTTGGTGTTCACAGTGCAGTGTGCTTGTTTGGATGAGCGCCAATTATTTAGCGTGCCCAGGCTGCATGCTGGTTCCAGTTCATTTCTATGTTCCAGTTCATTTCTATACCAATATGTGGGCCGAACTGCTGGCAGTGAAAAAGGTCTGGTTAGTTGGCTTGCCGATGCTATGGCAAGGTTAGCAGGATCGCAATCCAAAATCACTCTACGTGTTTCATACTGCCTCCCTGATAGGAACCAATGGAGAATCGATTTTCTCACTGGGAGGTTGAGAAGTAAAGATAAACTCCTACAAGTACTTGTCCTTAAAAAATTGACCTTTATTTTAGAACAAATAGAATCCTGCGGACATTTCTTAATTCTTATTACTTGAATGGTTAAATCAAACTCTTTTAAACACATCTGTATTCTGCTCTGTTAGTCAGGTCTACTTGACCAAAGTTTAGGCTGCTATATGTAGCTCATAATTGCAAAGGCTGGTTACACTAGTAGTCCTGGTTTTTGGAGCATTTGTGTGGTCTACTGCCACAGCATCGTTTCTTTTGGTTTTGTTTAGGCAGAGTTCATATTTACTTTTGCTTTAGTTAAATTAACAAAACTACAAAAGAGAACTGTATGATGTATGTACTCCCTCCAGGTTTATATAGTTGACGCTGGGTAGTTCAAATTTACGCTAACCAATGTCAACAATTTAAACCGGAAGGAAGCCTATAAGCTGTGCATGCCAGTGTAATAATCCATATTGGCATACTATAGTATAGGTTGAGCAAAATGATCAGTTTGAGTTTCTACTTTACTGGTATATCTTTTGCTGCTATCTGATTTACTTCATTTCTGTAGTGTTATGTCAGATGTTAATTTCCCCCTTTACACTAACATTTTCAGTCAAAACAAAAGAAGAATAATCGTAAGGTTAAGGAAAAGGAAAAGGAGATATCTGATTCAAACTTTCAAGAAAAGGATTGTGACAGAAGCACAGATCATAGTAAAGAGGACTCTAAGCAGGCAGGCCAGTTGGCGACGGAAGTGGATAACTCTGAACAAAGTGCTTCAGATGTATCACACAATTTAAATGGATCATTTGTGGCATGCCAAACTGACATGTGTGACAAGAACACAGTACTTGTGGATGCAACAAATGATGGTGGCATTGAGCTGGAAAATGCCCAGACTGAGAACAAGGATTCACCTTTGGAGATTGAGTCATTGATATCATCTGTGACTGCTACTGTGAACAGTATACGAGGCAAAATAAATAACCTGCTAGACAGTACAGGTCACGTGTCGCCGAATAGGTCAGTTTGCATTTCATCTCAAGCTTGCATTGTTTATCTAGATTTATCATAATTAAGTTTATGTATAGAGGGAGAGTTCGGCGCAAAAGGGTCATTAGCAAGATGAACACTGTCAAAGATGAAGATTACCTTCTTTCAATTTCAAGTTGTACAGACCGCAATCAATCTCGTTGTGGCCCATCTCCAAATAGTGACCAGGAGACTTCTCTACTCACCTTAAAAGATAGGCTTCGCAGGCTTGGGCAAAAACTCCATGAGGTGAAACTATAGTTTATGATGGATCTGCCTTGTTTTTCTCCTCTTTGGCTCTTTATGTGACTTAAGCTTTTATCTCAGGCTCAGCTTTGATGTTCTGGAGCTAAATTAGCATTACTAGTATACTTTCTGTGGCTGATGTTTTCAAGTCTTAGAATTGAAATGTGTTTTCCTCGAAAACATCACATCATGCTTAGGTCTCTCATTGCAACAAGCGAGAATATAGTTTTTCTTAAAATTCAAGACCTTTTTTTTTGTGGGGGCGGGGGGAGTGAAATGAGATATTTGCTTGCAGATAAGCAACACTATAAATACAATGCTTCAGAGCCTGATTTATGTGGCGATACACCTACCCAAAAAAAAATGCTTCAGAATTTGAATTGCTACATAATTCAGTTTCAGGGACAAACGCCAGAGCTGCTGCTACCCTGCATATATTTTAGCTAGAGCACTTATCCGTGTAATCGTGTTTATAATGTTTGTATTGGTTGAGTTCCAATTTGTCCCCTTATTTGTTGCATGCACATAACCACGTACTACATTCAGATCTGTGAATACAAAGTAGATTTATACATGGTAGAACTAGGGTTCCTATCGGATTGGCTGCGGAGGTTGTACGGGTGGAAGAGAGGAGGGTGCGGCCTAGGGAGGCGGCGCGAGCGAGACGGCGCCGTGCTGGGGCAACTGTGCTTCTGTTGAAGCTAGCAACCAAATGTTGCTTCTGCTTGATTTCTTCAATGAGGTTTACAGCTTATTTATAGCCTCTCAGGCTAACTATGGATCCTATATTAAAGGATCTGATTCTATCCAATCGACTCCTAAATTAAAAGACCTCCACAAGCTAGAGATCCTAAATAAAAGGAAAGATTATCCTAAATGAGAGAAAATAGGGAAAGGATAGTAGAGGCTGATTTTATCCACTAGGTTGGACCGGCTGGGGTGGCCCAGCCCCCTGTGCGCCGGCTGGCTGGTGCGCCCCTTGGCCGCCGGCTGGCTGACGCCTGCCGTAGTGGATGCCGGTCATAACAATACATCAAGATAGCTTAACTTCTTTTGATGATCATCTTTGCAGCATATTACTTGGTAGATCCATATATGCCCTTGAAAAGAAAGATTATTTTCTTTTAATTATTTTTAGTTTCCTGAGTTGGATTTTTTTGGTTTCGTTACTCATTTCATAATAAGATTCTGTGTGTTGTGTACCACTTCTACCAATCAGATAGCCGTTATCACGTTAAAATTGATTAGTCTGTTTTCATTTATGCTTGTTTCAGAAGGAAATTGAGGGCAGGGAACTACTCAAGGTCCATTTGGAAAAGAAAGCAGCTGCTGAGACAGTAGCTAGTTCACCTTCAGCATCTTCATCTGATTTCTTGGAAAAGACTCAGATTTTTAAGTGTCCGGAACAATCTTCGGTGCCTATATCTGATAGAGATGTCAATGCACCACCTCCAAAGGCCATCCCTGCAGGCACTAGTGATGCCAGTAACGGAACTGTTCCAGGACCAGCAACCTCCACCTTAAGCGCAAAATCAGTGCCTGTTGTGACTCCGACTCCAAGTAAACTTGAATGCGACGAAGATGTATCAAATTCAAGACACAAAAATGATAGAGCTATGCCCTCGAGAGTTGATAAGGCTGTTCCTACTCCTCCCAAATCACCTTTGCCACATGTTGATACAATAGCAAAAGCTGCTTCAGCTACCCCAAAACCATCTTCACCACAGATGGAAAAAGTAGCTAAAATCACCTCATCTCCCCCAAAACCATCTGCTCCCCAAATTTATAAAGTTGCCCCTCACGACACAGTGCCACGGCAGATTCATTCTGCAATTATTTCAAAAGCTCAAGAAGATACCATTGCTGAGAGGGTTGCGGTCACTTCTATACCACAAACTCATACACCAACATTATGGCCTTCAAGTGCTCCGCTGCTTCAGGCACCAAGATCCACAGTACCACCTACACCCACAGTTCAAGTTTCTCCATTGCTTTCACACTCAATGACTGTGTCTGGACAACCCAGCGATGAGCCTTCCCCTTCCGCCCCAAGTTATGCAACACATGCCTACCAAAATGCTATCCTTGGTATAGGCAATCTGGATATAAGCTCAGGAAGTCTTGGGCAATCAACTTCGGAACTTCAAACTCTTGCAGTTTCACAGCCACTGTCAGCACACGCTTCAGCAACATCTGTCATGGTTCCTCTTGTTGAAGTGAAGGATCAAGTACCAGGTAAGCAAGGTTTCCTGTTCGTGCCTAGAAAGCCAGAAGGTCTTGATAACTGGCACACATGGAAAGATAATAATGATATTAACAGACAGATGTGGAGAGAATCAACTTCTAACCAGCAAATGACACATAGTGATTCACGTATGCACACCTGGAAAGATATTTCATATCAGCAAGTGGGCAGCAGCAGAGCAGAGCAAGGCAGATTTGAAGGAACGCAGTATAGGCAGCTCCAGCAGGAGATACCTGCAAATTTTGTCTCATGCCAGCAGGAGGGGCCAGTGGTAGAAGAATTCCCTCACCTTGATATCATAAATGACTTGCTTGATGAAGAGCAAGGCAGTGGGAGTACGACAACTCCCCTCCATGAATATCATGCATATGGATTGCCATTTGCTTCAAATGGCAGCGTAACAAATTTTGAAATGCCTTCTATAAGCACTTCTGGTCGGTTTAACTTGACTGATCATTACTATGATGAGGGTTCCCGGGGAGCCTACAACATGCAGAGCGCTCTGCAGCGGTTGAGGGATGGGCAAGCCTCCACATTGGATGTTTATTCCAATGTAAGGTTGGGCTCGACTGCATCTCGGCCTTGGCTGTATAGCCGTCCAAATCCAGCTGTGAACCTAGGAGCGAATACAAATTTGCTTTCACCACAAATGGGGGAATATACTAATTTAGAAAGTGGAAGGGTGAATAGGGAATATCTGGAACAGCTGTATCGCCGCGTCAACGCCCAACGGTGATGCCTGTAATACAATCCGTAATAATGTCTTGTGGCAGGCTACGTTGCCAAGTCTAAGGTGAATGGCCACCGGTTTAAATTTTAAATTCGAAATGGGAAAGAAAGGTTACATCATGTAAATTATTAACTGCACTCAGTCTAATGCTTGTACTCTTTCGCATATTCCGTTATGTTGTTGGAATACAGACTGCAGTGTTTCTTTTTTTTTTTTAGAAACTGACACGACTACGGTTAACAAGCCAAACAGAAGTACGATCGCTTGGTAGCCCATTGTCGTGGAATGATAGTGTTCGCTTGTGTTGTTTTGTGTGACGTGTTTGTGAAAAGCCCTTTCATATGGATTTAGAACTCCAATGGGGGTGAAAACTAAAACCAATTAGGTTACCCTCCAAAACCAATTAGGTTTGAACTAATTTTTTCAAAATCTCTCTTTTTTTTAAAAAAAACTAGTTTATTTTTTTATCTAAAAAGGTTCACAGGTTAACTTTAGATGCAATTATTAACACCCCTAACTCCAAATATGCAAATAAACTTGAGGTTTTTACTTGTTTACTGATGTCGTATAGGCTTTAACACAACGAATATGGTACGGGTCACAACTAAAACTACTCCCTCGGTTTTTATTGTTGTCTTTAACTATTTATTTTATTTAAAAATATGATAAATATTAGATATTTTATTATAATTTGCTTTATCATTAAATGCATTTGAAACACAACCTATAGTTTTATATATTTGAAATATTTTTTTTAAATAAGATGAACGATCAAGTATGATGTTAAAGCGACGACGATTAGAAAAACAGAGTAGAAGGCAACGACTGTCTTGTGTCAGCAGCAAAGAGAGGAAAAGCTTTATGTATTTCAAAACTTTTTTTCCTTGCTGTATATATTTCAAAAAACTTGCAGAGTTTTGCTTGTCAGAGCTAGGTAAGGCTCTGTTTGTAGCATGCACTGTTTTGATTACAATGGTCTGCTTCTATGCATACAAGTTTTCTTTAATGTGAGGTTTCTTTGAAATGATTACAACAATACCTGGCATCCTAATTACAGCCAAAAAAATTACAATAATATCTAACACCCTACTTGCAACAAAAAATGACGGCAACAGTAAGTAACGTGCTACTTCTCTTTTTTGTTTAACTGATACAAAAAAAAAAAAAACACAATTCATGTGCTGGTTTGGAATCTACCGTATAAATAAGTTTCAAGTTGTTATCCTGGACATGTTGGATGCAATTTATATCATGTCCATGGCAATTGCTCTCAATTCTCTCAGGTTGTGAGCAATTTCCTGGATAAACATCAAACCTTCATTACCATTTCTCAGGGAATTGATGCTATGTTCAAGAAAATTGTGATCTCCTTCTAGTGTCTTCAGCCTTCTGTTCAAACTGGCGATTTCTTCCTGAACTTTGGTTAGATTAACCTCCAAACTCATCATTGATGAGCCTTCTTCCTTACCTAGTGAAACATGTTCTTGTGTCTCCCTTGAGCTCCTCTGACAACATAAAGAGTCATCTTCTGCCGTAGATACCTTACTGGAGAAGTCATCCTCTAAAGCATCTGAACTGCATATGTCAGCACAAGTACTGTTGTTGGAGAAGGATTGAAGCTTCTGCTCTAAATTTCTCAAACACTTTTGTATATATGCTCTTTCATCATCAAAATTCACCAAAGAATGTGAGCCCCCTGGTGTGTTAATCGCAGGAGCTTTGATGTCACCTTCCTCAAGTAAAGTTGTATTAGTATTGTCTTGTTTAAAGTGGGGACGCCCAGCTGCAAACTGTCGCCTATAGTTTTCAAACTCAGCTTCCAATTCTTCTATTTGTTGTTCTTTTTCAGCAAGCAACTCGTTAGCCTTTGCAAGTGCTTCATCGTCATATTCTGCTTGTTCTTCCATCATTCGTTGGTAATGCGAAGCTTCCATCTGCATTGCAGCCTTCTCATCCTGCAGCTTGGTGATCATAGCCAACGCCTGACTTGCAGCAATTGCTGAAGCATTCCTCTCTTCTTCAAGTTCCCTGCAGAGCAGGTGTATTGATTTTCGATCAAGATCGATCTGTCGTCTCAACCGATCAATGGAACTTTCACCTTCCATCTCACTAACAATGCTTCCTTCTAGTGACTCCAGACCAGACGCATTTCTTTCCAGCGAAATTCTTTTGGTAATGTTCCGCACCACCAACTCATCGCCTCGTCCGTATGCACGGGGGCTAGGCCCTGGATCAACCGATGGAGCCTCTAGCCCCCTTGAAGCAGAGAGCTGTGATAGAAGTAACCTTAATTCTTCATTCACACTAGAAGTAGAGTCCTTTCCAAGGATCACATCCACCAAGGTTGGGGATGGCAAACTACTCTTGCTCCCAATGGCAAGTCTGTAGGCTTCATTCATGCTAATTTGAGTGCTTAGAGATGGTCTCCGTTCAAATGTGCTTTCACCACTTTTCAGGTAAGCATCAGCGGCACTATGATCCTGAGGTACTTCACTTGGTCTGACAGCATCTGCTGAAACAGAAGCTTGTTCCATATGATCTAAGGAAAAAATGTAAGGATCAACTTCATTAGGATTCGTGTTTTATGGAAATAATCCGTTTCTATAAAATTGTTGGGAGCAGTACCAGTGGGATCTTGCAATTTCAGGTCAGGTGTCATGATATCACCAATGGGTTCAAATTTCTTAGTACAGGCTTTGAATTCATCAGTGTTTTTAGAATGAGCACCTTGTGAAACACAGATATCCCCTAAATCATCTTGCAGAGAAAACAGAGTTACTTTAATGAGATTATTCCAGCAAAGGTGTTAAAATTGCAAAATGGAGAACGAGAAAGTCAAAGCAAAGAAACCTTTCCGGTCTGCATCTTCTGAAGCAATATGGTCAGTGTTCTGAGGTTCTGTTTCAGTTGTTCCTGGATCATTTGCTGAAGCAATTCTCTGGAGAAACTCACAACTTGACGTGGCAGTAATATCTGGCTCAAAAACTTGCTCCAGATTATCTAACAGTTTTTGTGGTTGCATTTAGATGAAGAAATGCAAAGAAACATTTCTTACAATCAGCAATGAACACAGCATACCTTTAATATTTCTTTCACCTGAAATAGCGTAGTGCTTTGTAAATTGGGATGTACATGGAGCCTCTTTGCCTTCAGTCCTGCTCTGACATGGTTCAGTTTCACAAGAATTCTGAGAAAACTCACAGTTTGATGCAACTAGACATTGTTGAACATCGACATCTGCATGGTCATTTATCCTATTATATGATCTGTCAGGAAAAAAAAAAGAAGTGGAAGTAGCGGTGATCATCCATTTACCTTTAAAACATGAATCTTCTAAAACAAGTACCGGATCATGCTGGTATGGCTGATTTATTAATAGGATATCTTTTGATTCAATTTGTTCCCCATGAATTTCATTATAAGAAAGATCACCCACAACGTTATCTGCCAAAGAGGTGTCATGGAGGTCAGTAACACTAAGCTCCTTCTGCACATTTCTTTCAGATTCCTTGATCATCTCAGGGAAAGGAATATCAGGCAGTTCAAAAGTTGCATCTTCATGCATATCTTCCTCCACAGAATTGACTTCACGAGGGTGTGAGCTTTTGCCATCATCAGCACAAGGAACCTCGACCTTGGAGTCAGATATCAGCTGCAGCACACTGGGTCTCTCGTGAGGGTCACTGTGGTGGTAAATATCTTTAGATTTCAAAGACTCATCCACATGTCCAGATATAGAATAACCTGAGTAAATCTTTGGTGAGCCAACAGCTTCAGTAGGCTCTAGTTCTATAATATTTCTGGCTGACAAGGTTACGCTGTGTTGTCTAAAATGCTGTCCACAGCATGAACAAATTCTTTTGCGAGGGGAATTAAACATACCATCATTCCCTTGACTTCTATCAAATACATTGACATCCATCACAGGATTATTGGTTTCCTGATCATTGTTAGCCTTCTCAAAACACCCTTGACACATACTTTTAGCACCTGCAAGCTTCTGGTGAAGGCGGCAGAAGGCCAAGGATGAAATCTCCGACTTGTGAGTTTGGCAGATCAACTCCCTGTAGAAGCACGGTCGCTCACCACCCAAGATATGATCAAGCCTCGAGCAGAAAGGGCACGGTGCTGGTAATTTGCAGAGGCGAGCAAATCTAGTGATTAAGAAGCTGTAAACCGCATCAATGAATAGAAGCAGCATCAAGATCCATTCGAGCAACGCCGTCGACAGTACATTTGATACTTGGCGCAAGATTGGCATCCTTGTACCCATCTCCAGCAATAGGAATGCAAATCTATTCGAAGCTGTCTGGATTGGTCAAAGGTGGTTGGCGTTGGAGTGGAAGACTACAATGCATCGAACCGAAACAATCAGCAAGTGTGACTTTAATGTCCGTACTATCTAAGTAATATCTAGTGCCTGATAAAAATGAAAAAGAGCTAATGGGAGCTATTGAACTAAAATCTGAGTGTTATTTAAGGCCTCGAGAATATTTGGTTGAATTATCAAAGAAGATCATAGCAGGGCAAAAGGCATGGAGCCCAGACAAGGCTGGCAAACCACTAGAATACTCAATAACATAACTAAAAGCTCCCCACACCAACCGCAATGACAATCGACAGATACCCGAGACCACGAGCAACACATAAAAATTTCAATCCATCAAATAAACACACCAATTATTTAGCATCAAGCTTCGTTGCAAGGCAGTTCCATGAAAGATGAGAGCAGAGCTGCATGATACATTCAGGAACAGAATTCTAGGTGCCACATAATTCAAAAAAAGAGAGGATTGATCCCAAAGGATAGTCTGAAAATTCTTCAGAGCTATTCTGATTATCATTATAATTAAAAAAAGCAAAACTGATAAGAGTAATACAGGTAAAATCCCGATGAAACAAGAAACTAACGGGGATTCCAAGCTTCGGGTCAAGTTTGCGACTTATACCAAGCATTAATTCCCTACGGTCGTACAAGGATCATCACATAGTCAAGTAGCAAACCATCAGCACCATCCAATCCAACAGCAGAAAGAGAAACACCAACTGAAACTGAGCTTTCCCCCAAAAAACGCTCACAAGCTAACCACAAAGCGGAAACACAAGGTAATCGCTACAAGAACCTGTACTATACGCGGAACGAAGCGCACCTGGCCTGGCGAACCGTCGCGAGATCCCGATCTGCGATCGCAGCGGTATGCCCGGTCGGGAGCGATGAGCTGCCAAAAAGGTGGCTAAGCAAGCAGGCTAACTAGCTAATCAGCAGGCGATGATGAGGCGGAAAGGTGGCGAGCCCTGGCCACTCTCCTTCCAGCGCTATATATTCCCATGCCCGGAACGAGCCAAAAACGAAAGCGAGGTTAGGCTAGGTGGTGCTGCGGGGGCGGCGGCGCTGCGGACGGTGGCCTCGTCACGCCGTGGGGGCGGGGCGGTGCGACCCACCGAGAAAGATAGATGGGTCGGCGGCTCATCGGGCCGGCCCAGACGGCGACCGCTGACGTGGCCGAGGCCGAAAGGCACGCGGTGGTTGAGGGCAGGCTGATTGCTGACTGGTGACTGTTAGGCGTAGCTTGGTAGACGAGCAGAGGGCCCCGTCCCGTGCCGTGCAAGTGGCATGTCGTGATGACGGAGTTCCAATAAAAAGATGGAATTATTTGCCGATGTGTGTAAGCTAAGGCCCATGCTCTTGTTGCCACGCTTGCCACTGCTTCAAGATCCCGTGCGCCGGCAGTTTCATTCATCCGAGTTCAGAAACAGGGTATCAGTGGCCAAACAGCCTTGGCGTTGACTGTAATGCCGCGGATAACATTTGTGACAGACCGTCTCGTCAAATAGAGCGATTCATTGAATCAGATGAACAGTATAACTAACCACGATAAAAATATAATACAAACGGTTATTTAAATTATAAACTAGAGTTTTTAAAAGCATAAAAACGTTCACTTATTTAAAAACTACTAGTGTCTCTTATATAAGCACAAGATGTCATCGAGATCATGCAATGCATCTTCTAACAGCACACAAAAAATTTAGCACGGCGAGCAGAGGTTTCAACGGACATAGCTACTCTCGAAGGTCGCTCCTGTCAGTTGATCTAGAAAAGAAAAAGAGAGGTCACCTGCAAAATAAAACTATAAAAAGCCACGCATTGAGTATTAAATGTTTTACCCGTCAACATGACCAATTACAGCTAACTCCAATAGGTATGATAAAGCTAACTCACATGGATAGCTATTTGCAAAAACCAGCGCTAAAAGCGAATATTTACTTTTAAGTTTTAGCGGTAGATTAGTTATTTGCAAAAATCAGCGCTAAAAGTGAATCTTTACTTTTAAGTTTTAGCGGTAGATTAAGTGTAAGAAAAAATAAAATTAATTTGCACCATCAACTACTACAATCAGAGTTGTTAAACAATTTATAATAAACATAACCAGCAAATCATAATACTTTCTCATTTCATTATTATTCTACTTCTTAACTACGATGTGGTGCGCTGAAATAAGTGGTACTCGTTATTGTGAGGGGCAGCGATTCAAATCGATTTACATTCAGCTGAAGAAACCTGATTACATGACATGTACGAGCTTCTTTAAAACCACACATTGCAACTTTTCACGCCAATGATACATAGTGCCGGTCCGATCCTCATCTCTCTCGAGCAGTGGTCCTCTGTGTAATAACATCACCGGGTATATCCATAGTTAGCCTCAAAGCTCTTCCGTCTAATCATCTTCAAAAGAGAGGTTCAGTTACGTCTAGTCACTATGCACATTGGGCTACATCAATTTTTTGGGTTTATATAGCCAGTATGTAATCAGTACTGTTCAAACTTACTCAATAAAACCGATAACAGTACGGTCTTTAATCGACACAAACAAGATTATAGCACACATGACTCTCTTCCTGTTGCTAACCTATACTTCTCTGTCCGATCTCAACTTATCATTTTTTATGATTTCATAACCAACCTCATCCTTTTCATGCGATACTTCCAAACCAAAGGTAAGAGCCTATATCTTGCGAGAGAAGTTTCAAATCACTCGACTTATACTGATAATTAAAACTTATAGCCTAGCTTTACATCGAGATACTCATACCAAAAAATACTTAACATAGGTAAAGGTACTAGTATACAGTTTATAGTTTCAATCAACTCTTAGAAACCTAATGCACAATACATAATTCACATATTATATAGTGATAAATTATAAAATAGTTAAAATAGAGTTAATGCGTCGGAGCTTGCCTGAGTTTTGCTCAAGGTTAGTTTCCTCAGTGAACGGGACGTCGTCGAACTCCTCCTCAGTTAGCTTGGCTCCTAACATGAAAATATATGCATAAGCTGGAGTATGCACAAGCGATGATAATTTCTTAGTTTTAAAGAACATTAATAAATATGGTTACAACATTCTTTTAAATAATTTTGGAAAACTCAAAGTATAATTTAATTTGTCTATAACATCAGAGAGGTTAGAAACTAATTTTTGACAAATTTTCAGAATTTATTGAAATCAAAAGAATTTATAATGAATTAAACACCATTTGAACACAATAAAGCATTTATAAAATTATTTTTGATGAAAATAAATATAAAACTTTGCAGAATCAGAAAGTTGGACTAAATAAACATAAAAGTAGTTTTTTTCAAGATTTTATCATGCCAAAAAATAATGATAATGCATTAATGAATTACTTGGTGATCTGAATTTAATTAAATTAATTTTGTGCATAAAATGAAAATTTGTCAGCTTCAGAACATAGTTATAGTTGAGAGGATCTTAACAAAATTTATTTCACAGATTTCCGAGTTAGAATGAAGTTTCTACGAATTTTACAACTTAAAGCACTTTCTAGCAATTGAATAAATCATTTCGCAGAATAATAAAAATCCAGCCGGCTGGGCCTGGCCATCTGCTGGGCCGCAGGGGAAACTGGCCCACTGGATCGGCCACCTGGGAGGCCATAGAGATGAGCCGCACCGGATCCGTGTGTGGCCACACGGGATCCCAAGGAGAGGAGCCTGACTCCATGCGCGCTGGAGCAGCAGGCCATGGCTGGTGCTCGCTGGAGCTCATCGGGGCGGCTCGCCCGGCTTCCCTAAGGGCAAAGGAGGACACCACCATGACGAGGAAGAGAAGGGGAACTCCGCCCCTCGGTCGTTCACCTCAGGCCCTTACCGAAGACGGCCGGAGAGAGGTTCGGCGACGGACTGCACTTAGCATGGACAACGAGAAGCCAAACCGCTTGCATCTACAGCTTCTCTGGGACGCGGAGAAGGGCGGCGCGGTGGTGGTCGACGTCGAGGAGGCCTGGAAGGTGGAACTCGAGGGCGGCGTCGATGGGTTCAGGCAGCCGATGGCGATCGAGCACGGAAATTCCTGTGCCAAGTCAAGGAAATCGGTCGTTTAACCCCTCTAGTAGGTGCGCCTGGGTGTGCTCTACCCGAAACGAAAAGAAAACGAGGAAATCCACCACTTGGGCGTGTAGGATTTGGGGAAGAACGGTGGCGGCTTCCGACGAACGCGATTTGTGGGAAGCTTCAAATTTGGTCGATCCAGAGCGTGGACGAGGTGAGCCGACGCGCTGGGGATGTTGGGCGTCGGAGTGCGCAGCTGCTCGCGAGCTCAAGCAGCTGGAGAAGTCTTGGTTGGGGCAGTTCACGGCAGCGAGGTCGCGTGGCCGAGCTCGGGTATGAGAGAGAAAATGAGAGAGATGAGTGAGAGAGAGAGGGAGGCTCGGCCGGGAGATGAAGGTCCTAGTCGGCACATTGAAAGGAAAGGACACGTCGAGAGAGGCCGTGGAGACCATGCACAGGAGGGGGCGCGGAGTTGGGCACCTGGCAGATGCGCTGGCGGCTGGAGATAGAAGAAAAGCGGTGGACTCAATGACAGGTGGGTCTCGCGGGGATTTTTCCAATTTCACGAATTTACTGATTTCCTGCGCTGCTTGCTGTTTTTCTTTGAAATACATACTTTCCAAGCTCCAAAAATTTGGAAATTTTGCAGAGAGCTAGAACTTTTTGAGAGGTTCGACAACAGACTGCACTCAATACGGACGACGAGAAGCCAAATGGCTTGCACCTACAGCTTATATGGGACGCGGAGAAGGGCGGCACGGTGGTGTTCGACGTCGAGGAGGCCTGGAAGGTGGAGCTCGACAGCGGCGTCTGTAGTATCCCAGCCCAAGGGAAAAAAAGAAAGAAAAAGAAAAAGGTCAGCACTGTAGCAAGTACTGTAGATGGAGGCTAATGTAGCTTGCGAGCTACTGTAGCACACGAGTTTAGTCCCATATCGTGAGTTGGAGGAGGTCGGCTTTGAATGCAGTAATAACTCGAATTAACTCTTTTACGCGAAACGATGACAAAAGCGTAATCAGTTATTTTACGAGGTGGGACCTGCACGGGGCGCGAGCAGGTCAGGAGCCGTATTCCGTGTTTGGGATGTTACAGAATGGTATTAGAGATGACTCTCGCGGTTTCACGAGCGTGTACGTGGCAGGGCGCGGGTAAGGTGTGCATGACGCGTGGGCCCAACGTGAACACGGTATGGCACGTACGCCGGCACTGAACATAGAGACGTGGCCAAAAGGAGAGATTTTAGATACATCTATCTCGAAAAGGTAAATTAGTCCACTTCTCACTCCTCAACAAGGACAGTTGAGTCCTAAAGAGAGAGAATGCAGTATCCCAACACAGGGAAAAAAAAAGAAAAAAGCCTAGCACTGCAGCAAGTACTGTAGCCAAAGGCTACTAGAGCTCACGAGCTGCTTTAGCACGAGAGTTTAGTCCCATATCGTGAGTTGGAGGAGGTGGAGACCAATTTAAAAACCTAGTTTTTAAATGCAGTAATAACTCGGATGAACCTTTTTACGCGAAGCGAGGGCGTAAGCGTAAGCAGTTATTCTGTGAGGTGGGACCCGCACTGGGTGCGAGCGAGTCCGAAGCCATATTCCGGGTCTGAGATGTTACAGCGTCGATGGGTTCAGGCGGTCGAGTACTAAAATTCCTGCGCTAAGTCAAGGGAATCGGTAGTTTAACCCCTCTAGGAGGTGCGCCTGGGTGTGCTCTACCCAAAACGAAAAGAAAACGAGGAAATACACCACCTAGGCGTGTAGGATTTGGGGAAGAACGGCCAGCGGCTTCCGACGAACACGATTTGGGGGAAGCTTCAAATTTGATCAATCCAGATCGGGGATGAGGTGAGCCGACGCGCTGAGGATGTTGGGCGCCGGAGGGGCAGCTGCTCGCGAGCTCAAGCAGCCGGAGAAGTCTTGGTTGGGGCAGTTCACGGCGGTGAGGTTGTGCTGCCGAGGTTGGGTGCAAAAGAGAGAAAATGAGATAGACGAGTGAGAGAGAGAGGGAGGAGGCTCGAAGCCGAGAGATGGAGGTCCTACATGGCGCATTGAAGGGAAGGAACACGTCAAGAGAGGTCGGGGAGACCATGCACAGGAGGGGCGTGCAGAGTTGGGCACCTGGCAGATGCGCTGGCGGCTGGAGGGAGAAGAAAAGCGGTGAACTCAATGACAGGTGGGTCCCGCGGGGATTTTTCCAATTTCACGGATTTACTGATTTGCTGCATTGCTCGCTGTTTTGCTTCGAAATCCATACTTTCCGAGCTCCGAAAGTTTTAAAATTTTTCAGAGAGCTAGAACTTTTTGAGAGGAACAACTTTTATTTTGGGCCCAAGTTCAAAATCAAAATACATTTTTTAATAAAAATTCAAAAACAGGAAATCATTTAAAGAAGAAAAATTCATTTGGGCCTTTTACCTTTTGAATAAAATTTTACAAAAATTTCTAAAACTCAATTCTTTGCAATATCTTTCATAATAGAATTTTATTTCACAATATTTCTTTGAAAATTTGCGAACACACCTTTAAAATTTGAATCCTCATTTGAATTGTTTTAGAACTTATTTGAATTCTTTTAGAGCTCGGTTCTGAAAATTTCGAATTTGACAACGCTTCTTGTTTGTTCAAAACACGAAAATAGTTACAACATTAACTTTTGATCATTCATTTTATTCAAAAAAATTAGTTCAAATATTTAAAAATTTAAGTTGTAATTCAAATAACTCTAATAATAAATTCAATAATAACAAAATATATGATATTTATCAAAAAAAATTAAATAGGATGAATAATCAAAATTGATGTTAAAAGTGAACAACAATATCATTTAAGAAAGACGGGAGTACAGTACAACAGAGGTGTTTACATTTTATTTTGACAGCAGATTATACTTAAAAAATGATAAAGTTCATGTCAGATGCTTGAGGAGCGTGGCAGATCGGTTATACTAGTACAGTACCTATTTAAGTAGTAGTAGTCACATGTGTATATTAACCGCTGCTTAATCAGATCAACTTTAGTCGTGCGTGAACCGGTTCAAAATACAAGCCTGATGGTGAGAGTCAATGTTTGATGGCACGGCGAGAAAGAAGTGCAATTAATTGGTAGCCAAGAAGTGGCTAATCTTATTGACATTGTCCTTTTCTCTTGACCAAAGAGCTATCTGGACCACCATTACGATCTTGTTGACTGTCTTGGTGGTAGTAGTTCTTCAGCGTTAAAAAACCATTATTTCAAAGAAAATCGGAGCACAAGAAGGTTCCTGCCGCTAGCCACGGCTAAATTTTTTAAACATACTTTTTGCACAAATTCGTGAGTCAACGATATTAGACAGATTTATGCGTCCATTCAGATTATCATATTTTGCTAGGAGATGCTAGATGTTTAAGAGTAACCGTTTGCTTGCGTTACCGATACATCCTACTACATGGTGCTTGGTTATTCTTTTGTTCGATAACAGGTGAGCTGTTATTGTCAGTATAGCTATCAACACCAAATGCAAATAGTAGCAGATTTATCAATATTACGAGTAAAGCGATACAAAATGAATGGATTGCCACTCGACAGCATAAAAATCTGGACGAATTTGATCAAAACATGCCCAAATCAGTGGAAAAGCGTGGCTCACGGGTTCCGAAAAAGGAAGGTCCAGCCCAAAACAGTTGAATTCGGCGCGCCCGTGCCTATCCGCTCTGTTCGCCGCCGTCCCATCATCCTATTCACTTCCCATCCCTACCAAGCCCAAGACAACACAACACACACAGCTCGTCATGAAAGGCCGGCCGATCCCACACGCCACTCCATCCAGCGGCCGTCGGCCACGGGCGCGGCGCCGCGACGACCCCGTGGCCGTCGGATCCCCTCTCGCTGAGTTGCTGTCACCGCCGCCGCCGCTTCGGGGCCCTCGGGCCCGGCCAGCGCGGCGCGGCGCCTGTGTCCTGCGCGGCCTCTACGTGGAGCGGCCTCCGCCTCACGTCCCCGCGGCCCTCCCCCGGCATGCAGCAACAAAGTCTTCCCTCTCGCTCGTTGTCCCTTCCGCTTTGCGGCCATGCTTGCTCTCCTTTCCTTCCTTCCTCCCCCGCCGCCGCTCTCAGATTCATTCACCGCTCCAGGACACTCGCCGTCGGACCGGGCGCGCTCCCCCCTCGCCGCCTGCTGAATTCCTCCTACTCCCCTTCCCCCCTGTATCACTGCTCGCGTTGAACGTTGCTGGCCGGTGGCTTCTTCTTCTTCGTGCCAGCTTGAGCTTGGTGGCGGTGGCGCTGTAGGAAGGAACCGGGACCGGGATGAGGCGGCGGATGGGGCGAATCCAGTGAGCTGAGATGATACTGATTCGCTACCCCCAGAGGTCTGGACGTTACATCACAGATCACTACTTGCAAGTTTTTTTTGTGTGTGTTTTTATTTCCTTGCTGATGTCTTCGTTTAAGTTTGTTTAGTCAGTAATCATCTAAAGATTTGTGCTTTTCTTTTACCGGGGGTAGTTGGTTATATCTCTTTTTTAGGTGAGTTACGTGCATGTGTTTGCTTTGTCGCGTCATGCACTATGATCCATACATGCAGTTACGCACCTGGGTTTCTACAACCCAAAGCTTGTTTGTCGGCTGAACTGCATAGGAGACTGAGAGGATGAGCTATTTATCGTTTGCTGCTCGGGTTCTTTATCCATGAAGAACCAGGCTCATTGTGGTCACTGCCTTTTCAATACTAGTAGAAAACAAATATCCAAATGGATCATGGATGTACCATCAGCCATGGATCTCGATATATATATGCTTAACAAAGATATTCCTTTGCAACCATCCATTGAAAACGTTGTTACATAGATCGTCATAGACTCATACCTGCTGGTCACAGCCTCTCCTGAATTTATGGTTCAACTCATTTGCTTTCATACTTTTTATTTTTATTGACACTTCCCTATATAGTCTGCTGAAGCCTTGTTGTGGACATCAGGTGCAGGTGTAAATGCAGTCCAAAAATTCGGCATGAGCCCTCTCTCTGAGCTGGTGTGGTCCCCAGATGAGGGTTTGAGCATTAAAATTGCAGCATCCAGTTTGAGCACAAGAAAGGCTTCTCTTCGTAGGAATGCAGATACATTGAGCATAGTAATATCTTCACCTCAACAAAGCGGTGCTGCAACAAAGAGTGCTGATAACGTGGATGCTGGCCTAGAGGTGTCAGAAAACATGCCATCGCA
The DNA here is from genome assembly GCA_001602295.1 of Zoysia matrella. Taxonomy (NCBI): domain Eukaryota; kingdom Viridiplantae; phylum Streptophyta; class Magnoliopsida; order Poales; family Poaceae; genus Zoysia; species Zoysia matrella. Next base: position 59,279 of record BCLG01002704.1, read on the forward strand.
ACCGCGCACACGCAGTGGCAGTTCAGTGAGAATAACCATGGCCAGTCCAAATAATATAACAAACGTTGATGCCCTACAACCATCGTCAATGAGATCGCAAGAACAAGATTCAGGTAACTGTGTAAAAGACAGAATGTAATTCAGTAAACTAACACCTTGAAGAAGGTTCCTTGATGTTTCCCTGAACTTGGCTCTGTTGGTCTAGTTAGCTAAACATCGCAAGTATGATACACATAAAAAAACTGGACCAATAAAATCAGAACAAAATAGCATCAATGATACAATGCTAAAGCCTAAAAGGTTTCTCTTTCTATAGTTTGTTTTTTTCCGTAACTATCTAAGGACTCCGTTAACTGTAACTGTTTCATCTAGCACATAATGTTTATGTATGGAATTGCTGGTAGGTGTAATTTTTTAGTGCCAAAAAATAGAAATAGAATGCTAAGAAGTTTTCCCTTCATTATCACCCAATGGCTGTTTTCTTAGTGATTACTTTCTTGATGCTCAAGGGATCAATGTCAGAAATGAAGGGAAAGAAGGGTCTGAAAACTGCTGTGTGGATAAACCGAATGAGGTAGAAGTGAATAGATGTCCCACCAGATGTTGCAAGGATACTTCCCATAGTAATATTTAATGTTTGGAACATCAATTGAGTGAATGTTATTTTTGGTTGTTCATAACTGCATTTTTGTCATGACACTTTACAGGTTCAGCTTCGCAGAAAGAAATCATGCCTAGTATTTTGGAAAAACAAGTTTGCTCTGCAACTGCTGTGCATAATGAACGATCTTGGGCAACTAATGCCTGGCGTACTCGATTGCTGAAATCAGTTAGTCAGAGCGCCTCTACTTTACCAAAAAACATAGAGAAAGCAATGCCAACATCTTCTTTGGAAAATTTGTGTGGTGCAGGAAAAATACCTGGCAAGCTGGCAGGTTTTTTGTGTAAAGGAAATGTTCATTATCTGGGCAATAACAGCAAGGACAGTACTCATATTCCAGAATTTCATTTTCATGACAGGCGCAATGATCAGGTGCTTCAGGAAGGCCATAATGATAAGCATGTTATTGGGAGAGAAGAGTCAGCATCTGGTGTTAATGCTGTTGCAAAATGTGATTCAGCATCCGGTGCTAATGCCAGAAGAATTGAGAAGGGCAAAGAAAAAGTGAGTTACAATAATAGCAATTGTGTTAGCAATACAAAAGTGTGTGATGACAGCAATGAAAGCATAGAGAGCTGTCCAACTACAAAAGCCCTAAAACGGAAGCACGCAGAGTGTTCTGCTGCCAACATGTCTTCAGGAAATAAAAGATGTAGAACGGGAGACAATGAGAGTTCTTGTTCAGGAATATTGCAGAAATGTGGTAGCTCTTTCTTTAACTGGATGACATCGCTCACGAAGGGCTTAATCATGCTTGATGAAACTACTACTGCTGTTCCACTTGATCAGACGTGTGCAGTAACAACAGTAGAGGAATCTGCAGCACCTCCCCTACCAATTCAAAGTAGCAGTTGCATTCCTATGCATTCTGTGGGCTTCCATTTTCTTTTTCAGTCTCTGTATAGTCATAATGTTATGGCGACTTCAAGAAATATCTGTCATCAACCAGAAAGCAATAGGACTGAGCATGTACCCGATAGAACTACCCTGGATTTAAATGGTAGAACTTATGTATTGAAAAAACAAATTGGCATGGACAGAGATGTAACTACCGGGACATTAGCTGCTGATAACCTTCAGATGGTTTCTGATGCAACTAGGGGAAGTTTTCAGAATCAGTTTAGTATTTTCCCCATGGGAGCTGAAAGAAACCAAAAGTTGTCCAATTCCTGTTCAAGATCCACAGAAGATAAAAGAAATGAGTGTGCTGCTGGCTGCTCAAATGCTGCAACAAAAAATAAAGGTGGTACCAAGAGCCTGTGGGTAACTCGGTTTTTGCCAAAAACATCAATGAAATTGATGGATGTGACACCATGTGATGTACAAAGTGACGTTTGTGCTGTGAACCCAAAAGGTGTGGATAACAATTTGTATTGTTCATCTCTTCAGAATATTAATGTGGAGAAGGAAGTAAATGATCTACAATGTCTTACTGGCAAGGGAAGTAGTGATGGAGCGACAAGCAGTAAACGCCCAGCAATGCCTCCAGAGGAACCTAAGCAATCTGAAACGATGGCATCTGTTTTTGCAAAGAGATTGGACGCACTTAGACATGCAACAACCTCTGCAGCACCGTTGGATTTCACTTCTGATCATGGAATTCAAAAACGAAATAATCACAGAACAGACTCTTTTGTGATTAGTGACAGTAGTCATAATGAACTAGAGACGGGACAGGATACTCATAAATCTTCTAATGGAAATGGAAAGATAGTTTTGTGGATGGGTGATAAAAGTAAGGAACAATTGTGTACAGGGAGTAATGAAGAGTCAAAAGGAACACAAAAAACCAATGTGTCTGAGTGTGAGCATCAACACCGTGGAGCTAGCAGAGCTGGAAAGTCTGTAACTCCTCGGGATATTACAAACAAATGGGCTGAATATATTGATAGAAAAAGAGTAGGGTTAAAGGAAGGTACCACAGGTGCTATGGCAAGTCTACCAGATAACAAGCAGATTGTACCTTATGGCTTCATGTCCAACGATCTCCATTGTGAATCAAGTGTTGCTTATGGAGCATTACATAAGCTTCGTTTGTCTCGCTCTGATATAGTAAGGTACTCTAAGATTTCTTGGATCATGTTTGAATTTTGTAAATATACCCACGAAGTTACAATTTGTGGTACCACTTGGTATGAATTAAGGATGGTAAAAAGAACATTGTGTCCATTGATCAAACCAGTGCATCCTAAGAACTTAAAAGCTGGTGTTTGATTCTGTTTTTTTAATTGGCTATTCATGACAGATGGTTGAGATCACCAATCAAGCACACTAGCCTAGATGGATTTTTTGTGCGACTAAGATTTGGCAAATGGGAAGAAGCACTGGGAGGCACTGGATATCATGTTGCCCGCCTTAATGGTAAATGTCTTTACAATTACCTAATACCCTTAATTTGGTATATATCTGCAGAGTCATGTTCATTGTCATTATATAAGGGGAGGGTAAATTGTATATTGATGAAAGGAAGTGATATGGACTTACCTTACAGGGGCCCTGGACAGGAATCGCCTTTCCATGACCATAAGAAATTCAACCTGTGAAGTAGATTCCCGTTTTGTATCCAACCATGACTTCTGTGAGGTAATGGATAATTTTTGACATGTTATTTCTTTACCATCCTTGGGGTGGTGCTGAGGGGCACCACGAAAATTATAATATGAGTTTGTACAAAATGGTACCACAATCACAAAAACGGGTACCACTTTATATATTTCCAAAGACAACAAAAAAACCTGTGAAAAGATTGTATTCTTACTGAGCTTTCTTATGGTCCTTGAAAACATACCAACCAAAAAAGTGGTAACGAATGTTGGTACCTACAAAACTATTTCTTGGTATCATTCATATAACTGGTTGTATCACTTGGTTAGACTCTAGGTATCGTAAAATGGCTCATTTTTAACGGAACAGTTACTGCAAAAAATTCATGTGACCTTTTTAGATTAATGGTGACTGAAAAGCTCACCAATTCTATCGTAAATGAATTAAAGAAAGTTTTAGGTCAATCATAGTACATTTCTCAATATAGACACCTTATCACGTACTCCACTTAGTCCCAACTTTCTTTGTTTCCATTTTCGCATACGTAGGATTTTTGTGGCTGTATTATCTGTTAGTTCATATATTTACTGGTTTTCATAGATGCGATGCGGTTTTGGTCTTGTCAATCAGCACTGCAGTAGTAGGAGCTTATGAGTTAAACGTGTATGTCTAGGATGAGCTGAAGGCCTGGTGGTCTGCTGCCATGAAGGGTGAGTGGAAGCTACCGTCAAAAGAAGAAGTTAATGTAAAGCTGCGAGAAAGAGAGCTACTTCATTGGCAGAGCTGAGCGATTGACCATCTGGTGAGGGACCGAGATCCGGAGCTCAGTCTTACTCGTACCAGTCATGTACCACACTGTACCACGACTCTGGTACTGAAAATTCACAAGAGAGGATGTTATTTTTTTTAGTTTTATACTGATTAACTTCGTTGTTTATAGCAAGTGAATCGCGCGTGTTAATGTGCACATGTCGAATTCTAGAGACGCCACAGAAGTGACAATTTTGTGTTTAACTCTGTTTCGCCTTTGAATTGCGATAATTTTGTAACCATGTTTTTTCAGTAAAGCTAAATTGATTCCGGTGAAATTTCTCTGCTATTACTTTGAATACTGCATTCATTTGAACGGGAGATTTCGACGGGTCCAGGTGGCACAGCCGCATTGGTCGCAAGCGGATAGGCCATGGGTGCAAGGATATCCAATCCCGTGCCTCTCCCAATCCTAGTGGCGGCAGGCGATTTGCAGCCACATCGGGTCGCGATAATTTCGTGTATGGCCTTAAAAGGCAGACGCCGCCAACTGGCGCACGCGAGCAAGGCACCGTTCTCGACCACCACAGGCAAGGCCAAGCGATCCAGAGGCAGCAGCTAGCAATGGCCACTCTCAGCGCCGCCACGGCGACCGTCACCCGCGCCGCGATCGCCAGGCCAAACGGTCAAGGTACGCACGGCACATCACCGGTCTCTCGTCAGCTTGGTTTTGTTACTCACTCTCGTGAAATGCGTCCGTGCACTGCACGCGCTGTTCTACGCACGCGTCAATGGCGAAGTCGTACGTCAAGCTAACCACGACGAACTCGATCTGTAACCGCGCGCAGGGCTGCCTCAGCTGAGGGCGAGGAGCGAGCGGGTCCGCTGCGGCTACTCCAAGGACTACGCCAAGAACGCGGCCCCGCAGGTCAGCATCAAGGGCGCCGCCGGCGCGTCGCTGCTCGCCGCGACGGGCGCGGTGATCACCACGTCCGCGGCGCCCGCGCTGGCGCTGGTCGACGAGCGGATGTCCACGGAGGGCACCGGCCTTAGCCTCGGCCTGAGCAACAACCTGCTGGGGTGGATCCTCCTGGGGGTCTTCGGCCTCATCTGGTCGCTCTACACCGTCTACACCTCGGACCTCGACGAGGACGAGGAGTCTGGCGGCCTCTCGCTCTAGATCGATCCCGTCCTGTCACTGATCATCCGGATGTAAACAGGCTGGTGATTGGTGTGATTTCAGAGACGGCTGTTTGTATCTAAAGTTTTATTTTTGCGCGGTGTTAGCGGTCGGACGAAGTAATAATACTTTGGGATCCTCAAAGATTATGCATCAAGCAAGAACTTGGATCACAGTATCATTATTTACCGCATACATTTGCAGTTCTTATCGACGTTCTCACTACTTAGAGAGGAATTGGTGAGGCATCGAGCGTTTCCCCAATTCCCCACCCGACGTAGTCACCCCATTCCAGTGCGACCAAATACTGTGATGCGTGTATCTGTTGCCACAGCCCATGCCACTGGTGTGCCACCTTCCGCTGCTGCAGCACCACCCATTGTGGACGGACCCTGCCCACTCCACCACCGTCGCCCGGCTCAATCTACCCCGTCTCCTCTCATCTTCCCACACAACGCTATACAATACTCCCTCGGTTCACCTTTTTTTTTGTCGCTGTTGACTTTTGACATCATTTTTTACTATTTATTTTATTCAAAAAATTAGTTCAAGTGTATAAAATTACAAGTCATATTTTAAATACCTTTAATAATAAATCAAATTATAACAAAAATATAATTTTTATCATACTTTTTTAATAAGATGAATGATCAAAATTAATGTCAAAAGTCAATAGCGTAAATAAAAGTGAATAGATGGAGTATCACCTTTTATGAAACGATTTAATGTCATGTCTACCTACGCATCATCGATTGTTAGCCTTATCTGAGTCGTTGTCTCAAAGCATGCATGTCGCTAGACCATGTGTGTAACGGAGACGAGCGCTAGTCCAGGACTATGAACATTTGAAGCTCTATTGAAAGTGGAGTCTGGTTTTGTATGTTACTGATATAAAATTGTTATGGATAAGAAGTAGATTGAAAGCGGTGATGCAAATATAATAATTTCCTAGAAAGTAGGCGCGGCATCCGCGCTTCTCTTTCATTCTTTGTAGCACCACCACTATTTCATTATTATTTTTTATTTATATGTAATCGTAGACAATCCAACTATAGAAGAGAAAATTTAGAAGCGATAAAATTATGAAAAATTAGATGTGTTACATCATTATTTCTAGAAATTAAGGTTATATATATGATGTAGAATTTAAATATGAACAATAATAAGAATATTATTTGTCGATGATTGGGAAATGGAAGAACATCTATGTTTTTATCTTGACTCTTTGCGCTTCTTTACCTTTGTACTCCCTCCGTTCTTAAATTGTCGTCACCATTGATATCTAACATCAACTTTGACTGTCATCTTATTCAAAAAAGTTTAATAAATACCATATATTTTGTTATAATTTATTTTACCACTATTGTTATTTGAATCACAACTTATAATTTTACACATTGAATTAATTTTTTGAATTAAACGAATGGTCTATATATT
>BCLG01002705.1:3900-29081 GCA_001602295.1 Zoysia matrella
CACGGGTACACCTTACTATGCCGTGTTGTGGGCCAGAGCTGCCCATGGGCTGGCACGGCACAGCTCGATAACGACGTGGGCTGTGCCGGTCTAAAATTAAATGGATCTGGCTTTTTCGTGCTCATGCTGGGCGTTTGGCCTCCTCCACCAGGAACTGACGTGCAGGCAAGGGCCCAAAACTGGCACCCCTGCTCTGCTAGAAGCTGTCACCCCTGCGCCTCCAGTGCTGTAGCACAAGCTCGTTCAAAATCAAGAGTAAACTGTCTTACTCCTACTTCATCCGGTCACAGATACAAGTCAATCCAGCATTTAAATTTTATTACTTAAAATATATATCATTCTCACTTTCTAATATATAGTCGTGGATGATTCCTCCTCCGTTCACAAACGTTAGATATGTTGCTGACAAGTGGTGCCGCTGCCAATTGAACCGGTGGGTGACTCCTCCTCTCCCATGATCTAAAACGACGATAGCCGACGAGGAGTATTTATGGGGGAAATGTATTGTTGTTGTAGTTGTTCATGTTGTTTTTAAAGAAATGAATGATAATAGTTCTAATCCAAATCTGCCTAAATGGGCTCATACCGTATGTATATCATCATATTAGTTAATTTTAACGATGATTTAGTTCATCAGACATCCAAGTCTCAACAATATACTGTTTGTGCTACTATAATGAAATTATAAAATTATCATCGAGCAATTTCCAAGCAAAAACGCTGTGTTGACATTGGGGTGTCTGGTTGTTGATTTGCCATGTATTTATTGAAGAAGTGCATAGTTTCACGTGATCTAGTCAATAACTACCATAATGACACATCCTTGACATTGATGTCCAACTGCACCATTCTTTTTTGTAGAACTCAATTTGATTCAAATTTTCTAAAGAATAGAAACTTTTACAGTACCTCTTCCTAAACCTAGATACAAATTCAATACTGATATAAAATAATACTGATTCAACAATACATGCATCAACGCAATTCTCTAAAACAAAATTTGACATGAGTTGTTCAATTTTTTAATAAAGCTTAATAATCTAGCTTGCTGAATTCAGATCAACATGATTCAATCCTACGGGGCCGCATGACTAGGTATGCATGGTATCAACGTCAATGATCAAGCATGCAACGAAATGTTTGACCAGCTCCATTAAATCTTACTATATATTTAATGGGACAATTACAATCCACTTGAAATTGAAATTTTTTACGAGCTTAAAAGCACCAACTGTGGTTGCCATTTGGTCCTTCTTGTTTTGCAGAATTTTGTCAAGTGCGCCATTAATTTTACTTTTTCTATTATCTCAAAAGAATTCCAGATCTTTTCCTTTCTGTACTCTCTAATTCCAATCTCATACAAAGTCCAGCTTGAAAGTTTCATGCCAGTGAAATAAAATTTAAACATTACAGCAGAATGGGTAGAAATTGTGATTAAGAAATGAAATCCCGCGTTATCCATTGGCTTATAAAAAATTCCCAAAACATTGTTCCAACGTTTCTTTCCTAAGTCAGATTCATCGTTATCTGAATACTCAGCATCCTTATATGGGACATACCTCCCCGTACAGTCAGTAGTCACACAGAGATTCTCGTCAAGTAAGAATGGCAAGGCCCTCGCTATGGCTCGCGCTCTTGTGCGCATCATCCCTGACGTCGTTCGCCACCCTCGCGTCCGGCCTCCGCCTCCACCTCACCCACGTCGATGCCAAGGACAACTGCACCGCCGAGGAGCGCCTGCGCCGCGCCACCGAGCGCACACACCGCCGGCTGGCGTCCATGGGCGGGGTGATCGCGCCCGTCCGCTGGGCGGACACGCAGTACATCGCAGAGTACCGCATCGGGAACCCGCCGCGACCGGCAGAGGCCGTCGTCGACACCGGCAGCGACCTCGTCTGGACGCAGTGCGCGAGCTGCCGCCCCAGGTGCTTCCGTCAGAACCTCCCCTACTACGACCCCGCCCGTTCGCGTACCGTCCAGGCCGTGTCGTGCAAAGACACGGCGGGCGCCTTGAACTCCGGCTCCGTGACCCAGTGCACGCGCGACGGGAAGACGTGCGCCGTCCTCGTCAGATACGGCGCCGGGGCGTCGATGAGTTCGCGTTCCGTTCAGAGACGGTGAGACTCGTCTTCGGGTGCATCCTCACGACCAAGATCGTGCCGGGCTCGCTCGAAGGCGCGTCCGGCATCATCGGGCTCGGGCGGGGGGCGCTTTCGCTTGTCAACCAGCTCGGCGACACCAAGTTCTCGTACTGCCTGACTCCCTACCTGCGCGACACCATCGACCCGAGCCACCTGTTCGTCGGCGTGTCCGCCGGACTCAACGGAAGCGCGGCACCGGTGACGTCCGCGCCGGTCGTCAAGAACCCCGACGAATACCCGTTCAGCACGTTCTACTATCTCCCACTCGTCGGGATGACGGTGGGCGACGCCAGGGTCAACGTGCCCGCCGCCGCGTTCGACCTCCGGCAGGTGGCTCCGGGGATGTGGACCGGTGGCGTGCTGATCGACTCCGGCGCGCCGTTCACGCGGCTCGTTGACGTGGCATACAGGCGCTCAGGACGGAGCTGGCGCGAGCCTCGTGGCGCCGCCGCGCGACACACGGCTGGACCTGTGCGTGGCGCGGGAGGACGCCAGCAGGCTGGTGCTGCACTTTGGCGGTGCTGGCGGCGGAGACGTGGTGGTGCCGCCGGAGAACTACTGGGGCCCCGTGGACCGGGACACGGAGTGCATGGTGGTGTTCAACGCGGCGGCGCTGCCGAACGCGACGCTGCCGATGAACGAGACGACCGTCATCGGCAACTATATGCAGCAAGACATGCACCTTCTGTACGACATCGGCAACGGCGTGCTTTCCTTCGAGAAGGCAGACTGCAGCTCCATGTGACCGTGCGTGCATTACTATGCACGCAAACGTATTCATACCCACGCATTCACCTCATAGCTGTGATACCGTATACAAATATAAGTGTATTTGATATGCAACGTACATAACAAAATAATGAACTATCTACGCTATTTCAATGCGCGCAACATTTACATGAAATTTCTATACTACCCACGCTATTTTTAAGAGCATCTCTATTTGTATTTGAACCGGATCCACTACCCTCCCTGCTGCGAGGTTGTTGGCATCAGAGCCCGACCCCACGCGACAGCGAGAGGGCAGCACGGCAGCCAAACCCTGCGCCTGTTTGTTAATATTTTCTACTTTGCTTTGTTGGAAACAACTCTCGCATGCATACAATTTCCAACCGTGCCTTTTGAGAGGGCCACGTACCATCCGCACCATGTGCATTCAAAGTTGATGAATCAAGCTCTTCGTGCATACATATCTCAAGACAAAAATGTTCTAGGCATGCTTTCATGGGAGGCCGTACGTGCCTTCGCAGTTCTGTCGCTGACACGTTAGCTCGGACATGAGTAGGACACACGTGTCAGTGATGGAATACGAGGGTAGTCCATCAGACGCGCCCGATCCTCTTGTGAAGGTAACTTTGGTCTTGTATGGCATTGTCCAAGCCGGCGCATATATTTTCTCCTGTTTTTGAATGGAAAGTCAATTCATTTCGAGAATATTTTTTTAACAATGTAATCTGTGTGACACTTGTCTAGGGTGCGGTTAGGTAGCACTGAGAGCACTTAAATCATGGAGAGTGTCTACGTAGAAGCCGGCCGGCGGGCCGGCCTTTTATTCAATGTATAGACGATCGCTTCAACTCCATTTGAAGTTTATTTTCTGATTTCTATTTATCCTTATCCTTAATCTCATATTGAATCATTTTCTTTCAACTATATCATTCCCCTTCCAGAGCGACAAATCCCGAACCTCACAAAAAATGATCATTTTGATTATGATTTAGCCAGTGATCTAATGATCCACATATGATTATTTTTTCGTCAGCAAAAGTTTGTCGTTAATTATCTCAAGATTCTCGAACTCTATGACACCTGGAATCCTTTATCAGTTCTTTCCCTTTCTTGTCTCTGTCCCACACTAGATGCCAAGAAAGCACCTTTTCAACCACTGAATCTAGAGATACTAACCTTGTTCTTAAATCTTAGTTACCGCATTGCTGGCTTAATCATATACCAAACCAAAGCTTCCTGTAGCTGAACCATACTGCCACATTCAGTCGTAGTATCTTGCACGTACGGTCTTCTTCTCTTCCACCCAAGAACATCCCTTGGCTCGGATGCGAGCTGCGGTGTCGCTCGTGGCGAGTGCGGCGTCGCTGGCCGTGGCGTACGGCCAGCTCTGGCGCCGCCCCGAGGACCTGGCGCTGGCGTGCGCGGCCTTCGCCGCGACGTTCCTGCTGGTGCACTACGCCGCGCTGGCAGTCTCCGACGGGTCGTCGTCCTTATCCGGCGGTGGCGACGCCGAGAGGGGCGCCTGTCGGAATAATAAGCGCATGATGCTGGTCATGGCTCTGGTCCTCTATGGTCTGGCGTGCGCCGAGGTCTGGCGCGCCGCCGCCAGCCAGGAGGTCGCCGTCGCGGCGCTCGCGAGCTGGTGCGGCGCCGCCGTGCTTCTGGTTATCTATCTCGTCGTGAGCGCCGCCGGATGCAATCGTAGTGACGGTACTGACCTTGACAACGGCGCCCTGATTGCCTAAAACCCCGTCTCTCGATAGTCTTGGTTGCTAGCTACTTGCCTAAACTCCTACGTGTTGCAAACTTGCGGTTCACCGTTATACTGACTATACAGTACAGCTGCATGCTGCATGTATGAATTGTCATTGTATTGTCTTGCCGGTGGTATATTAAAGCACTTTTTGGAACCACCTAGATTATATAATCTTCGTTGGTTCCAAATATACTCGTTTATTGTTTAGACTAGCACCGATGATTCAGAAAGACTATATGACATTTGCTTTTTCCGATAAAAAAATATAATATGACACAAATTCGTTACGATATAGATAAGATAATACGAATAATTCAAAAACATATGTCATGAATATATTAATTTCATCAAAGAATTATCCATAAAATTCATCAAAAAATTTGCTTTCCTGTAATATAGGAAAGGTAAGATTGGATAATTTTTGATAGTACCCTTCTTGCCCTCATTTAAATTAGACGCAATATAATAATAATATAAGTAATGAACGCGTAATTGAATACATAAAATATATTTAATAATATAGATTAGTACCTTAGCTTGAACTCGTAGTTCATCTTCTCCACTCCAGTCCTCCATCACATCTAGTAATTAATGTTCTGATGATTGACTGCTAAATCGAAAAAATCCCATAAGTATACATATTTATGCTTACATATATAAAATTAATGCTTACATATATAAAATAACTATTTCTTTCTTTCATTTCCTCATCAAAAAACGGTTGTATTCCAATACCAATAATCTTTCATTTCACATCCATACATATGTCTCATTGCATACAAGAATCTTAGGAATAACGAATATTCGCTTGTTATACTTCAAATGAAGTCCGCAAGCTTATTTATGTTTGACTCTAATCCGATTCCATCTTGGAGTCAAAAGCAGATTTCAAGAGATGGTCTCAACAACTTCCACTCGTCCGCTTGGTTCATGATTTCTAGGTGATCATCATTGCAATGTCATGAAAAAATGTATGGTAAGAAAGTGTCGAGATGGTACCTTCATGCATCTTGCTAGCAAGTTCAGGATCAAATCACAATTTTTCACAAAGAATTTAAAGGTATGCTGCTTTGCTGGGTATTGAAGCCAATTCAGTATTAACTATTAAAAATACTTTAGCAAGTGTCCTTCTGTGTATAAGAGCTTTGACATCTATATAAGAAAGTTCAAATATATGTCTCAATTCATTCAGAGGAGCAAGCTGCATTATTTGAACAGAGAAACAATTATTGTTAAGATGGTACCCAGTTAAACATATTGTTATGGCATAAGGTATGTGCAGAAATAGACGCTGATTGATTTCACAGTGCCCAAACAATGTGTCATTGCAAAGTCGTACTGGTCTGCTCAAATCAAGCTACTTTACTGATGAGTCATTCCATTTTTTTTTCAATTCATCTAGCAGGGTTCAATATTCATTATAGAAAATCAGAAAATTAGGATAATAGTAAGATGCATGGATTATAGAAAAACAGTAAATTAGGATAATAGTAGAACAAGCAAGATTTGGAAAAAAATTCATGTACTGGAACAGCTTCAGCTTCTCGGATTAGATCGCCAAGGTGAGCTCTTCTGATCATGTGCAAGGGAGGTAGAGCGCTGTATCTCACTCATTCACTGGAGGTCTATACAGTTGCCGGAGTTCAAGGTCTAGTCTATCAATGGTCTTGCTTCAAATCCGCCCTCCTTCCGGTTGACCAGGTTGTAGGGCATATGGATTCCAAGTATTCTATCCCAGATGGAGAAGAAAGGCTGAGAGTAGTTGTCTTTTGTTCCTTGCAGCTGATGGTGAATATCATGATAGGCAGTGTTGTTTTGGAACAGGTGCTGGAAGATGTTATAAGACAGCTGGAGTCCACAGTGATCGCCCACTGTCTTCATTACAGCAAAACAGAAGAAGAACGCGGCGGTTCTTGGAGTCATTCCAGAGAGCAGGAAGGAGAGAGCTCCACCTAAAGTGTCCAGAGGTAGCCCCTCAAATGGATGGTTGTAGAGAGCGCCGATAGCGTAAGGAACAATCAACGCATGATGCTGGGAGTGGATGTGCTTATAGAAAAATTTATTTAGGTGCATGTAGCGGTGCACAAAGTATTGCCACGCATCCATCACGAGCATCGCAATAAGAAATTGAAATATCTGGACAACAATAGGTGGCTGAACCACAGGTGTTGAACTATCCGAAGTGACCTGCAAAATAACCATGCAGGAGTGTATTAGATAAACAAGGGATTCAATTGCCACCAACACTTTTTTTAATAAAAAAAACTGCATGTTCATGAAGCAAGTTAGTAACTTCTCATCATTCACACCAGGGAAAACTCCAATGAATGCACATTCAGCGTACTCAGTCAGAAGCAAAATGTATGCAGCAGCACAAGTTAACAGGTAGGTCACAAAAAGTGGGAAGCCAATTTCTTCACCACAGACATGTGCTAGAGTATATGCCGGCTTTGAAAACAGAAATATTAATGTAGTCCCAGTTGCAGATATACAAAGTAAAAAAGAGCAAGGTAGTACTCTAGTGTACAGATTACATGATGTCAAACTGTAGAAGCAGACACATTCAGAGGAATCGATGAATGCAAAGTTTGGAAAGTACCATGATGTAAAACAAGCATAATGCAGTGATTTTTTTTTCTGCTCATTGGGTTCACAAGTTGCTGGACCGTACAGCTTAAGTAACGAGTGCCATGGAATTGTGTTTAAGAGTAATGTTCTTTGTTTTGATCAGAAATTATGGTTTGTAATCTCAACTTCAGTTAAATGCATCTTCAACGGAGAAAGTGAATAGCTTCACTCATTGATACTTATTTCGTTATGAGAATATGTCTCAAGTGAACTAGCAATTTGGATGGTAGGAGCGTTGTTGTTGTTGTTGTAATATGTCTCAATCAGTTTCACAAGTCTGCTCCTACCATCCAAATTGCTAGTTCACTTGAGCAATCATAATTCCCATGTCAAGCAATTCCTCCACATATAGAAATTAATAAAAATCAGAAATGTAAATGGCAAATTCCAGAGTAACACTTGCGATAAAGGTTGGAGGAAATAAATTCAGCTATCACGAACAGTAGTAAACAAACAGACTACCAATAAAGCTATAGTAACCTTACCGCCTGACAAAGAAGACAGCGGCGCGCCGCGGCCGGAAACAAAACCCCGGAACGTGTTGCCGGATTCGGGTTCCTAGCCGCTTCCACGCAGATCAAGGGAACAAGAACCGGTCGTGGTCTTGTGTTGTGACGCCACCCGCTTGGAGGAGAAAAAAATGGGGAATAGCATGCCCCTGGGAGGACGGCACAACGCCCATGACAAGGGTCTGCGCGGTGGCGGTGGTCATCCATTCCTCGGCCATGTCCCGGTACATCTTTGACCTGCATGAATCCACCGATCCATCCGAAAATCATCAGAACTTTTTACTTCGTGCGACCCGGTGTTTCAGTTCAGGCTGAAATTCAGATCCAGGACCAAGAGGAAACCGAAAACCCAACAAACAAACAAAAAGGGGGAAAACAGAGGTGAGGCAGGTGGATGGATCGAAGACGACACCTAACCATGGATCCAAGGACGGCAACGATGGAGGAGCGGGGACTGCGACCGGCTCGGCGAGGGAGGGGCGAAGGCTTTTTTTTTTTTTTTTACACCGGGCGGAGCGGGGCCTGAGGCCGGCGGGCCGGTGACGCTGGGGAGATGGCGAAATGCATTGCCGGTGATACCAGAGTTTCGGTTGCAGCGTGACGCGAAGTCGGGTGTACAGACGACATCTACATAATTAATAAGTAGAAGAGATTATAAAAACTAAATCTCTCAAATTAGATAAACTCATAATCTATACCTCAGCTAAAACTTAATTATAATTTTAAAAAGATCAACTACCCTTCGTAGTTACAAATAATTACGAGATTTTGCTATTATGCCCACCTATTTTGTGGAACTCCAACCGCTATCTCACTACAATTACGTGAAGGTCAAATCGCCAAGTCACTCACGCACACGTGCTTAGCAATGAGGCGGGAAAAAATCAGACTTAAATATGTGAAGGGTAAATAAGACATTAGCTAAAAGAAAAAACTAAAAACCAGTTTATATAATCTGGTCTCAAACACACCCTTTAGATTATAATTATAAACCAAATTATAAAAACTATCCCTACAATTCAGATTATAATAATCGACGTTGGTTCCAAACAGGGCCTAAGTGATACATATGCACATGTTTTAATAGGGTAAACGCAAGGTTTTAGTACAATTTGTTTACATGACCAATGAGATCTAGTTGATATCATACGGACTTAGTCATACATCTCTTTAGGAGGGAATCATGTTGGAGAGACATTATATCAATATCACAGCTCCAATGGTAAATTTTTTAATTTGAATAATTCACTTGTTACTACATGTTTCTTCTGACATTTTCTTTTTGATGAAGTGGTCTTTAACAAAAGCCAGCTAATATAACGAAAGTTTTTTTTTATCTTAGCCAAATTTGATTATGTGATTTTTTTTATTTCAGTTGTGTACCATGGTGTCAACGGGATTTGCAGCATTTTAGCTGTTATTTTTTTATAGCCCTTTAAGGTAGACCGTAGACGTTACATGGCACGGCACGTGAAAAAGTAAAGCAACGGCTAAACATATACTTTTTACATTCTTAAATTGATGTTGCCGTTGACTTTAAAGTTTAACTTTGGCCACTCGTCTTATTAAAAAATATTGTTTAAATGTGTAAAATTTGAAATTGTAATTCATATAACTCAAATAATAAAATAAATTATAATAAAATATATGATATTTATCGAAATTTTTTGAATAAAACAAGTAGTCAAAGTTGATTTTTGAAGTAAACAGCGACATCAATTTAAAAACAGAGAGAGTAACTTACAACAACCAGAGCTTGCTGCTTGAGGTTCATATATGAGACTTTTTAGGATAGACCATTTATTTATGTTTTACCTCGGGAGGTGAAGGAACCAGTAATGTCGACCGTTCATTTTTTAAAGAGATAATAAAGGAAAAATTGAGAAATTAAAATCCACGTCATCAGACAGTCGTCACCCATTTCCCGTGCTGCCCGATTGGTTTCCTTAGCTGAGAGATCCCCGATTCACCGCGCAGCGTTCTCTTCCTTGCTGCTAATCTCGCGCGAGATGGAGGCTTCCTTGCCGGCGGCGTGCCCTTCCTTCCCGGCGGCGTTTCCTCCATTTCCTTCCCGCAGGCGACGCTCTGTTCCCTTTTGCGGCGGCGCTGGTCAGATCTGTCGGCGCTCGGGAGGCGTCGAGGTTCTCCAGGCGCGCTTGAAACTACCGTGCGTACACCACGTACGTACAACTACCGTGTAATTCAGCCGGCCTGGTCTTGAGTACGCGACAAGGAGAAAACATAACGTAAATGCATTAGTTTCCTCTTTACTTAAATGTGTGCATTAAACCGGCAAGGAATTAAAACGTGACGACCTGTCATGCATATTCTAAAAATAAAATTGTCACATGCATTAGTTTCCAAAAATACAATGTTACTTTTCAAGATTGTCGCATGCATAAGTTTTCAAAAAAATAATATTACTTTTCAAAGATGAATAAAATATTAATTATTAATTATTAAAGATTTTTTACCTTTTACAAAGTAAAAAAACACTTTATTTCTCGAGATTGATGCAAATGGACGGCCTAATTTACTTTGGGTCTGCCTTAAAATCTTTCTCATATATAGCCTTGTTATCTAAAAGAGACAATTTATCTCGGCATCGACTTCTACCTTCTTCACATCTTGCTATCGGAGAAGAACATGCCATTTCTGCTAGCCAAGCCAAATTTAACCCCCCCCCCCCCCCACACCCCCCACAAAAGTTTCCTTGAGGCAAAGCAATAGCACAAGGGTCCGATCATAGCAGGTTGAGGAAAAAGTATTCATGTATATGCCCGGTTAGAGATGCAAGTGGGTCGATCGTAAGCCCATATTTAACGTAAATATTGTGAGTTTTCGTAAGTCACACATAAAAAATTCATACTAGATGTGGGTTCGCAGGTCAATCCGCTTGCATCTCAATGTCTGACAAAAGGCCATTCTTAATTCACCATTACCGCGTCGATTGGTTCCAATAGTTTTACTTTGTCTTTCACGTGTTTTGTAGATCATTGTGTCATCTTCATGTGACCTCACACAGCAGAGTTAAGTAGCTTATCTGACTGACCTGGGTCTGTATGAAGCCGGCAGAGGTAGTTTCATACGCCTTGCCCCCATCGAAAATTCCAACGGCTGTGATGTACGACGTTGTTGACTCGATCATTCGTACAGGACCAAGTATTGAACTGTACGGTCCCATAGAAATACTGGTAACTGCTGGTAGCCAGAGGAGAGAGAGAGGGGGAGAGAGAACCATGGCTCCATCGCGTGCTGTACAGTTCCTGCCCCTCGTGTGGGTGGCAGCGTCATGGAAGCTTACCACCATCACCCATGGCCAGCTCAATCGAGGTAACTAATCAAAAAGCTTATATCGTTCATGAACTCCCCCAATCCCTACCCCTTGGACGAGTAAGCCGAGCTCTGACACCGTTCGATCAGAATTCATCAGCATCGACTGCGGCACGGAGGCGGGCTCGACCTACGTGGTGCCGTCGAGCACGCTGCGCTACGTCTCCGACGACGGCTTCACCGACGGCGGCGCCGGGCTCAACGCGCGCCTGCAGGAGTCGAACCAGAGCTTCGCCCAGCGCTACCTCACTGTGCGGTACTTCCCCGACGGCGAGCGCAGCTGCTACACGCTCCGGCCGGTCCGCGCCGGCGGCCGGTACCTCGTCCGGGCTGCCTTCCACTACGGCAACTACGACGGGCTGAACGCGCCCCCGACCTTCGACCTCCACCTCGGCGTCAACCACTGGGCCACCGTGAACCTCACCGCGGCCAGATATAGGTACATCGTCCTCGATGCGGTCGCCGTGTCGCCGGCCGATTTCTTGCAGGTTGGTCACTCAGCATTGTACCACTTTTCTTAGGTGTAGTAACTTGATGCCCCACACACAACGTAATCATGTGGCTTGTAAGTATATCTTTTGATCTTAATCACCAGTGACACAGTAGATATAAATAGATATAGTCACTCCACCCAGAAATTAAGTAATACTAAAATACAACAAACAGACACTTTTCTTGCTAAACTTGAAAATACGGAGGGGGTACTTGCATGCACCACGGGTATGTGACCGTAAGAAAACATGGATAATCAATTTCAAATTGAACTAACTTAAAATCTTGCGACAAGAGGTGGAAATGGAGTCCTCTATGGCACAGGCGGAGCCACGTAGAGACCAGCCTGGGCCGCGGCCCCCTTGGTTTACGAAATTTTTTGAAGAGTGCAACATTCAGCAGCAACCGGTGCAGACCTCAAAATAAATTTTAGAAAGTTTGGTCCTCGAAACAACGTAATAAAAATTTCATTTCGATCCATTAACTTTGTGCAACACATCTTCATTCTTTTGTTTCTCCTAGTCTCACACACTGATGCCACCGCACTGGTAACGCGCGTTGCCGCGGCGCCCCTCGCGCGATGTGCCATGGTGTCAGTGCGTGCTGCCCCCAAAGCCTCCTTTGCACGCTTCTTTCGATAGAAATTTACTATATTAGAGGAAAAAAAATACGGAAAGAAGCCGCTGCTCCATGGTCGCTGGAATCACGATTAGGAGACGAAGCCCCGCTGGCCATGGCTCACCTGTAGCACTTCTGCTCTCACCGGCCCCTGCTCCCTTTTACGCCTGGCTCCGCCACTGCTTTTATGGGTACCATGATTTTCTTTTATATATAGTATTCCCTTCGGTTTTAAATTATTAACACCGTTGATTTTTAACGTCAACTTTAATAATTTGACTTATTCAAAAAAATTATTTCAATGGATAAAATTATTAGTTGTGATTTAAATTCTACTAATAATAAATCATATAATAACAAAATTTCACACATTTGAACAAATTTTTTGAAGAAGACGAATGGTCTTAATGTTAAATAAAGTAAACGATGTCAATAATTTTAAACCGGAGGAATCATAAAAAGATACCGATTCTTTTTCTTATGAAAATAAATCTTTACTTTTTTTCAACTAGACCCGATCGATTGTGGCCACCGATGGTAGGTGTATCCTTGCCACTCCTACTAAAATAATTCAGTGAAGAGGAGACCCTGAGCGTTTTGCTAGATTGCAAATTTCTGACGGCGTGAATATTTCTTGGAGGCAAATCTAACAACAAGTTTGCTGACAACAGCAATGGCAACCAGAGAAAATTCTAGCCAAGAACTGGTTAAAGGGACTTGGATATAGCTAGCTAGCTGTCTTTATCATGGCAAAGAAAAATAATCACAACTTGTAACAAACTCTCTTCTGACATAACTTTGAACATTTCAAGATTTGATCAAAAGTGTGAACCTTGAGGTGGAGGATAGCCCCACGTTTGGCTTGTCCTGTGGTCAATCATTTCCATTAGTAACAGGTCATGTGCAACAGTTCTGCAAATTTGAAGCTGCAAGAACAAAAAGGAATTTGTTTTTAAATTCAGTCAGAACACCTAAGCAATTCGTAAAAAAGGGAACCACTAAGGAAATTTATTTTTCTTAAATATTATTTAGTAGATTTAAGTGATCGGTGTCTCATATGACATTTTTATAATTATTAAATTTCAGCTACATTTCCTAAGGGAAGCGAATTTAATTTTCAAAAATTGATTAGGTGCTCGATTGCTAGGTAGTACACCTCGGTTTAATTATGACTATATCCATGGGCTTTCGGTACGGTTGGGCCTCGCACTGGGCCTTATGCTAGTGCGGGTGTGCTCCTGTTTCGGCCTAGGCTCCGATAGGTTTCTTCTTAAAAAAAATGTTCGGTTTGGAACCCAAGAATTTCACAGATTTTTTTATAAAAATTTCATATAAAGTAGTTAATTTTATTAAAAAAATGCAGAAATGAAGAAAATTCCTCCGTTCCAAACAATACCTAATTGAGTTCAAATTTCTAAGGGTACAAAATATTTTTTTTTCACACCTCCGCATTTCACGGCATTGCATGAAATGATTTATGTGTCTGCCAGTATTGGATAACAAGTTCCGTTGCAAGGACTTTCTAACCAATCATACAACTAGTTAATTACATTTCTGTTTACAGGTGTGTTTGGTGAATACGGGGCAGGGTACGCCATTCATCTCTGGGCTGGACCTGAGGCCACTCGGTGAGACCATGTACCCGGAGGCCACGGTCAACCAGTCACTTTTTCTACTCAGCCTTTCTCGGCCATCAGCCCAATTCGGCTTCAACCGGTACCACTTTGGCGATCAAGAGATTAGGTGAGCGTAATTTTCAGAGTCCCTACACATCATCAGTTGGTACCTCATGTAAACACTTAAATTGTTATCACCGTTGACTTTTAATATTAACTATTTATCTTAGTTAAAATATTTTAATAATTATAATATATTTTGTTATAATTTACTTTATTAGCTAGTAAACCTATTTGAATCATAACTTATAATTCTACACATTTGAACTAATTTTTTGAATAAAATAAATGATCAAAGATAATATTAGAAATCAACGGCGACAACAATTTAAAAACAGAAAGTGTTAATTATAATCACTCTCTTGCCCATAAGTCAATATACAGTGAAAAATTCTATACTCATTACTCACATACACACGGTTTCTGAAACACAACAGGTACCCGTCGGATTCCTACGACCGCATATGGCAAAGGTACGGCAAAGTTGCCGAATGGACCACCATACCAACCAATGCCACAGTCGACGTCTCAAACACCAGCAGCTTCGGCAAGCCATCGGAGATACTGCAGACTGCTGCCACTCCGGTGAACGGAACCCGGATGGACGTCTCATGGAGCCCTGATCCTTTCATAAACAGCAGCAGCAACACAGCGTACCTCCTGATGTTATACTTCGCCGAGTTGGAGATGCTGCCAAGCAACGCAACCAGGCGGTTCGACATCCTTGTTGACGACGCTGCATGGAACAATGGGAGTCAGGGATTCACACCGAAATACCTCTCTGCATCGGTTGTGGAAAGGATCGTGCAGGGGGCAGACCAACTCACTGTCTCGCTTGTTGCCGCTCCGGACTCAACGCTTCCACCCATCCTAAATGCATTTGAGATATACTCAGTGAAAACAATGACTGAAGTTGTGACGAATGATGCAGATGGTATGCTTTTGCCGAACTCGATCAGAATATAAATAGTTGAATTTGCACAATTGAAAAAATACCTTAATTTTGAAGCACTTTCTCAATTTTGAATGATGATTCATCTTGGTCTCACAAAGCATGGCTTCAAGAATTATCTCACTGTTTTTCCCATATGAATAGCCAAGGCAATGATGACAATTCGCAAAACGTATGCAATGAAGAAAAACTGGATGGGGGATCCTTGTGCCCCAAAAGCATTTACCTGGGATGGCCTGAACTGTAGTTATTCGTCTGGTCCAGCATCTGTAACAGCCCTGTAAGCACTACACTTCCAAGCATTCGATCTGCAACCATTGCAAAATGCATTAGTAGACTAATTAACAATAATTTGCTTGTGCTTCAGGCTCCTGTCATCTAGTGGATTCACTGGAGAAATTGATGCATCTTTTGGTGATCTGAAATCCCTGCAGCACCTGTATGTATCCAATACCACTGCACTGATCTACAAATTATGATTTCTTTTTTGTGCAATTACACATTGTGAACTTTATGTCCGCTCATGGTTCTGAGCTCCATACCATAGAGTACTCAGACGCTAATTTTGCTTCGTAAACTTGAAGCAGTAATCAGTAAAAAAAATATTTATCTTTCCTTCATCAGTCTCTCATGTCTAGGCTAGCCCGTGAAAAAAAAGGCGCTATTAGGCGCCCGCTTCGGCGCGCCAAAGCGCGGAGCGGGAGGCCTCCGCTCCGCCTTGGGGTGTAGGCGGCACTTGAGCGCCGCTGCCCTACCTTACCGCTCTGGCTTGGTCGCCCTGAAACGCCGCCGTCGTCCTGCGCGCTTCTCTGGCCTTGGTCGCCCTTCCGTGCTGCGAGGCCACATCTCTGCGGCTGCACCACCCCCACCCACGTCTCCGCTGGCTGGTACAACGGAGGATCTGAGGGGGAAAAGGGGAGGGGAAGGGTTTTTTTTATTTAATCCTTTTTTAATTAATATTTAAAAAAAATGCGCCGAACTAAATTTTCAAATCAGACCGTTTTAGTCACGCCAATCGTAGTGGCGCGACTTGTGAAGGAGTCGCGCCATGTGGACCGGCGCGACACGAGCCACGTCAGCAGAGGAATCCCAGCTGGAGGCCACGCGAGCGCGCCGATCGGCCTGGCGCGACTGGAGTCACGCTAATCTGTTTGATGTGACTCCAGTGGATATGAGGCGGCCGCGAGCCCCAAGCGGTTTCTTCCTCCTCACTTTCTTCTTCCTCACGCACGCGCGCGTTCTCTTTCTCTCTCCGTCTCCGCGACTTCACCTCCAAAATGCGGCCTGGATCGAGCCTCCCCCTTCCTCAAACTTCGCGAAAAAGTCGAGTGAAGGTACCTCTTTCATTTCCTCCGTGTAGATTTGTTTTTCACAAATGTTTTCGTAGGGTTTGGAGTAGTTAGGGTTTAGTGGAATATACGTAATTTTTGTTACAAGTAGAAAAAATTTACTTGTTTTGAGTATCATTTGTATTAAGATGTGTCATTTTAAATCATTTGTTTAAGGTAAGTGGGGTGATTTGTATCCGAAGGAGCCGAAGAAAAATTACGGTTCCCCAATGTCGACGGATGGTGAAGTGCCTTCACCGCTTCCCGTTCCTAGGTGTGAATGTAATTCCGTTTCCGCGGTGATTTAGTCCAGACATCCAACAACAGTAGCACGTGCAAATTATACGTGCCATAACAAAGGCCATCGGGCGCGGCGAGGAGAGAGAAAACAGCGTCGGGCGCGCGTGTGGGAAAGAAGAAAGGAGGAAGAGCCGCGGGGCTCGCGGCCGCCTCATATCCACTGGAGTCACGCCAAACAGATTGGCGGGACTCCAGTCGCGCAGGCCGATCGGCGCGACTCGTGTGGCCTCCAACTGGGATTCCTCTGCTGACCTGGCTTGTGTTGCGCCGGTCCACGTGGCGCGACTCCTTCACAAGTCGCGTCACTACGATTGACGTGACAAACGGTCTAGATTTGAAAATTTAGTTCGGCGCAATTTTTTTTAAATATTAATTAAAAAAGGATTAAACAATAAAAAAAACTCAAGGGAAGGAGGAGAGAGCACTGGCGGTGGCTGGTTGCCTGGGTCTGCTGGCTGCTGGCGGCTGGTCCTGCGTGGTGGTTGGCTGCAGCTAGGGTTAGGTCACGTGTTGCACTCTCTCCCTTTAATGGGCCAGCTGAGAGCCTCAGGCCCAAATGAGGGTGGGAGGGTTGATGGGCTACTGCAGGATAATGGCCCAGTGTGTCCTTTTTTTCATTTTCCTCTCCTTTTCCAGCCTTATTTCATTAGAAAAATAAATAATATCTAGCGCTTAGTAAAACGCTTAGGCGCGCCTAAGCACGCTTAAGCGCTAAGCGGTGGATCACCGCTCGCTTAGCGCCTAGCGCCTTTTTTTCTGTGGAGGCTAGCTAGCACTTTTCATTGAGTTTTGCAATTCCAGGGACTTGTCCAATAACAGCCTATCCGGTATCATTCCTGATTTCCTAGTGCAAATGCCATCACTCAGATTCCTGTAAGTATTTCTGCTTACCAGATTTCACCTTTTCTGATAAAAAAGAATATGGTAAACACTTACTGGGTATCTGCAGTGATTTGTCAAGCAACAAACTCAGTGGACCAGTTCCTGCCGTTCTACTAGAAAAGAAGAGAAATGGATCTCTTATCCTAAGGTTTGCAGCATGTAGCTATCTTATTATTACAAACTTGATTCTAATCAAAATGATATTCTTTTGAGAATAATTATGCAACCACAATCATTGTTTCGTGGATAATGAGTAATACAGAAATTAGTAACATATAATTTGTGATTAATAGAGAAGGTATAATGACAATTTTTTAAACAAATATTTCACTAATTTGGACTGCGTTGATACAATGATAGGATTGATAACAACACAAATCTTTGTAATGGAGGAGCTTCTACATGCGAGTCAGAGATCAAGAAAAGCAACAAAACACTTGTCATTGCAACAGTTGTTCCAATAGCAGTAGGGGCTCTACTGCTTGTGGCAACATTTTTTATGCTTCATAGAATGATTAAAAGACGAGGTAAAAGTTCAGCAAGGGAACTAATACATTTGGATTCCGAAGCTTTCTCATGTAATATAAGGTTTGATTGTAGACAAATGGGTGGCAAACACCTCGAGGCTTAATAGCCCTCGAGACTCAAAAATATTTGAGAATAGACGGTTCACCTACAAGGAATTGAAGCTCATAACATCCAACTTCAGAGAAGAAATAGGGCGAGGAGGCTTTGGTGGTGTGTTCCTAGGATATTTAGAGAATGGAAGTCCAGTTGCTGTCAAGATGCGATCAAAAACATCTTCCCAAGGAGCTAAGGAGTTTTTAGCTGAGGTAGGCATAGCAGCTGTTTAGTTTTCAACTTTGTGTGCAACGAGACTTGAAACAAATGCTTTAATAATTCATACATGTCGCAGGCTCAACACTTGAGTAGAGTTCATCACAGAAATCTTGTCTCCTTGATCGGATTTTGCAAGGACAAAAAACATCTGGCCCTTGTATATGAGTATATGCACGGAGGAAACCTAGAGGATCGTCTAAGAGGTAAAGCATAGTTAGTTGAATAATTTCTTCCACTCATTGCTGAGTTTAATAATCTCATTACTACTGCTTCGTGAAATAAACAGCAATTCAAAAATTCCAGGAAGTTGATCTGAAAATAATACTATGTCTACATCTCTAGTTTTTGGGATATTTGTTCATTTGACAGCTTTGAGTAAATTAAAGAGCTATGGCCTGCATTTATTTATCCACGATTTATTTCACAAATGTACTCAAGTGCTAAGTTAAAATCAATGGAAACTTCGGCTCTTCGGATAAGGGACGACATAATATATTGAAATGACAATGAAGACACATAATAATAATAATGGCCAAATTTGACGAGTTATATGCAATTTTTATTCATTCACATGTACCTTGCGAATAACCACTTCTTTTTCCGACCCTCTATTACAGGGGAAGATGCTGATGCTACACCACTCACTTGGCATCAACGTATCAAGATTGCTCTTGATTCTGCCCACGGTTCGTAAAATCGCTTGCACCTGAAACTGTATTATATCACTTGCGTGAATTTACATATACTATAAAATATCAACAATTAATTTGCACAATAAACATGCCCATTATCAATTAAGTTTGGTCTACCAATCCATTTTACAGTAATGCTGAACAAGCTTGTAGATAATTCATTAGTTCCTTGGTGTGGATGCAGGATTGGAGTACCTACATAAATCATGCCAGCCGCCACTGATCCATAGGGACGTGAAAACAAGGAACATTCTGCTATCTGGTGATCTTGAGGCAAACATAGCTGACTTTGGGCTCATGAAAGCGTTTGCCAATGAATATATGAGCCATGTTACCACCATGCCGGCAGGTACCCTAGGGTATCTTGACCCTGAATACTACAATACATCCCAGCTCAGTGAGAAGAGTGATGTATACAGCTTCGGAGTTGTGCTGCTGGAGCTTATCACAGGCCAGCCACCAGCAGTCCCCATAAGCAACACTGAGAGCATCCATATCGCGGTATGGGTGCGCCAGAAGCTTTCGGAGGGTGACATTACGAGCATTGCTGACCCACGGATGGGAGGGGAGTATGATGTGAATTCTATTTGGAAACTTGCGGAATTGGCTCTGCAATGTAAAGAACAGCCATCACGGAAACGACCAACGATGACTGAAGTTGTGGTGGAGCTGAAAGAGTGTTTGGACCTGGAGGCATCCTATGCACTGAACTGTTATAGCTCGATCTCAAGTAGTGCAAACAATCTGAGTGGAACGAGTGCGGATTTACACAATGATACCAAAGCAAGTGATTATCCCAAACAACAAGAGCAATGCATGGTTGAGTTGGAACAGGTAGGCGTTCCATCAGCAACTCATTTAGGTCCCGTGCTGAGATGATACTGACAGTTCAGCAGTGACAATTTTAAGGGTCTATTGTTTGTATGTAAGCCAGGATTGCATTAAAGTTTTTATATTTTCTATTTTCTGCAATTTGAGGTATTAAAATAAAAAGTCTGATCTAGACTATGTAAATGAGTATTATGACTTGCAAACTTCAAGAGAAATAATGGAAGCTGCATTTAAGAAGCTACATAAGTAGAAGCATAGATAAGTTCAACCAAGAATTAGTGACCAATATAAATATATAATGGCCCAGCTTGTCACGTTGTAATGACCCTTCAACAACAGATCATACAAAAAGAAGTATTGTAAATGGTACTGAATATATACTACTGAAAATGGAGAATACATATATGCAAATTAGATATTTGCAATAAAACCATGTGGCAACGTCCCTAGCAACCTAAAAAGTAAATGACCAGGCCCTAGCATCAAAACAATTCTAGAGAAGCAAGAGATCGTTGTTGCATAGACTACAACACTACTTGGGGCATGTTTAATCTTGATCACAGCCATGAGGAGTTTAGCTAAAATTTTTGAACTTGCTCTAAGCGCACATCTCTTAAGCCGTCCAGAGAAGCGCGCCCGGCAAAACCATATTCATAACTCACCATTGCTCGCTGCTTAATTTTTCTTGCGCAAAAGCCGAAATATTTAAGTCCGGGTCTATCGACAAAAAAAAAAACCATGATGTTGTCACTCCGTTAAATAGGGCGCAAGCAAACCAACATCTGAGAAACAGCTTGGCTTTCCCGGGGAATGCGAGGGCGTAACATATCTGAACAGAGAGCGCAGGGTAGTGGACTTACCGTCGGCGGCTGTCGGGCGGTGGCGGAGCCCTGCAACTGGCGGCGCGCGGGCTCAGGCGGAGGATAGCAACTGGCGGCGGAAGGGGAAGGCCGATGGCGCCGCCGCGCCGGCGAGGAGCGTTCTTGTCCGGGCCGGGAAAGGCCACGATTCGATGGGTCTGAAGCTCAAAGCAAACTGATCCATTCAAGCCCGTAATCTTCAATACCCTTCCTGGGCCTATGGTCCAGCCTGTTTCTCGCACGACCAGCTGTAGGATATCTGCAACTAGGTACTCTGTCTAAAAATTCTTTGTCTTTTTTGCGACAAAAAATTCCTGTTTTATGTTTTATAAACAAACTTTTATAATAAATAGATTATTATTATAAATTATTTAATTTTATAGATATGATTAATCAAAGGTAAAAGAATTAGATTTTGACCAAATGTAGAAGTGTTTACATTTTAAGATGGGTGGAATAACCACGTGTAGGTCTGAAAATAAGTTGAACTAAATATAGAGAGTACTGGATCAGATTAGCATTGGAACAAATTTCTATTTATTTTTAATTAAAATTTAATAAGATCCGATTTAGTTTGTGAAAGTACCCGAAGGTCAAACCCTTTTATCACCCTTAAGTCCGCATGTGATCTTCTTTAAAGTGCCCGTACATTAGTTTTCAGCATCACAATTATATATTATATGATCGTGTAATAATTTGGTTATTAGGAAGTTTCTTGGTCCAGCTGAAATTTCAAGCTTCAAGGATCTCGTTGTAACTTGTAATTACTCAGCGTCTCAGCAAGAGTGCCATCAGGACACTCAGCTTATAGTCACAGGGCCGGTCCTGGAGGGGGGGTGGGGGGGGGGGGGCAAGAGGTGCTGCAGAGCCCCATCTATATATACACAAAGTGCACATATAAGTATATTTATATCACTTAATATTGTGTTTGCTTCCTACATAAGTTAAAACAAATTAATTTTCGTAGAAACACATAATGCACTATGCTCAATCATATTCTCATTTATAGAAACAAGCTACATACATGTAAATCATTTTTGACCTCTGTTGCGATATGTAGTTTTATGTATGCTTAAAATTTTTAAATATTTAATTTAAAAGAATTCAAATATTTATTATATTTTTACCGTATGTATTGTGAGGGTCTCTAATTTAGTTTTGCTCCGGGCCACAAAAATGTCAGGACCGGCCTTGCTCAGTCATTACAGCCGAAAAGGACAGTACAAACGATTGAGACGGATCAAATTCACATCCCACGCTCTGAATATTTAGAAAATGGAATTACATCCCATGCTCGGAATGATGCGTACGTCCTGGCAATCCAAAGAGGTACAATTATATAGAGCACACAACATTTTATTCGTTTTATTTACTCACTTTTTTCCTTTTACGGCGGGCTACTGCATGGAAGATCGGTGGGCCATTATTCATTCGCTCGTCCATTTACGGAGTAGTTGTGATCATCTCGCTGAAGTGCTGCACGCCGTAGCGAAGAGCTCAGACCCCGTCAGGCCAGCTCAATTCGGGCCCGTTTGGAATGAGGGTAAACCAAAGGAAAAATTAAAGGCCGATTGAGTTCCAGAGGAAAGAATAGAACTTAAGCGTTTGGAATGAAGGAACGATGATGTCCCGTTCCAGAGGAATGGTGAGAAAAGTTGTACTTTTGGAGGAAAAAAAAAATGAGCTCCGAGCTCATGGGAAACTTTCCTGCGGTGCTTGAACAGAAGCTGCCGTGCTTTGGGCTGCGAATTAGAGGGGATCCGCTCAACTAGGGAGATTAGATAGAGAGGGCCTCCAGGCAGGTGACGATTAGAAAGAGGGAGGAGAGTCTGGGTTGAGAGTGAGAGAGAAGGGTGAATAGCGGCAGGTAGAAGACGATGGGAACAGAACACCGTGCTCTAGGGTTCATAAGTGGATTAAGCTAACGTGTGGGTCCCATATGTCATATGGAAACGATTTGATGTTTTTACAATTATTATTTCTAAGTGATTTCTCTATTATATATTTCTGCATTCCAAACACTTTTCGATTCATGCGGTTTTCTCCCTTTTTCTATTCCTGTGTTTTACTCATTCTTACATTTTTTTTTCGTATTCTTATGTTTTTCATTTCCCTGTTACAAACGACCTTCGTGTAGCAGCAATCATTTCTGCAGCAATCCGGGTCGAACGTGCATAAAATCTTCGTGGGACAGCAGTTGCAGACGGCGTCCGTGTTCTCGCCGAGTACTGG
Organism: Zoysia matrella; assembly: GCA_001602295.1. NCBI lineage: Eukaryota > Viridiplantae > Streptophyta > Magnoliopsida > Poales > Poaceae > Zoysia > Zoysia matrella. The sequence goes on from BCLG01002705.1 coordinate 26,700, forward strand.
ATCGAAACCATGCGTCGTACGAAGCAAATACAAAATATTGGTTAATCTCTCAATTCTTCCTTGAAAATTTTAAAGAGAAAATCAATAAATTGAAAACATGCACATGTCTATCTGATACTATCTCTATATCCCACAATAAGTTTACATCTAGATCTGGTCAAACCTATATTTAATTTAAGTTTTCTACAAATTTTATCAACTTTAATAATATAAAATTTATATGTTCTAAAAATGTCTTATAATGGATTTAAAAGTATAAATCTTATATTTTTAAAATTAACTGAATCTTTATAAATATTATTGATTAAAACTAGATGGCACCGAAGTAAACTTATTTTGAGATATAGGGAGTATTTTGCAAATGGAGTGATTAATGGGAGAGATCGAAAGAGTGGTGCCTATATGTGACAATAAGTTTACCTGATACTACTACCTCTATCCACAATAAACTGAATTTAGAAGGGAGCGAATAAATAAACTGAAATATGCACATGTCTACCTGATACTACTACCTTTAATCCCACAATAAGTTTACATCTAGGTCTGATCAAACATATATTTGATTAAAGATTTCTATATTCTATAAATTTTATCAACTTCAATAATATAAAATTTATACGTTCTAAAAATATATCGTACGATGAATTTAGAAGTATAAAACTTATATTTTTAAAGTTAATTGAATATATATAAAAATTATATTGATCAAAGCTAGATGGCATCGACCCAAGCATAAACTAACTTATTTTGAGACAGAGTGATCTAGTATTCTGTAACTGCAGTGATTAAAGGGAGAGATCGAAAGAGTGGTGCTTATGTAAACAAGGTTATTCACCTTGTGAGCGCATCATCGCCATGAAGATCACCAGGGCCATGGCCCATAAGAAGAGGGCAAGCATCGTCCCCCGCTTAGCCACCATAATGTCTTCTGGACTCGACGGCTACTACTTCCCGAGCAGGAGGTTCCAGTCTCCCTGAGTCGTCGCCGACGCTTATTAGCTGGTGATATGAATATATGATACCATCTCTCGTGAACGTTGACTGCATATATAGGCAGCCATATATGAAGGTATACGCTCACGACACTATGCTTGATCTACCGTGAAGGTCGTCAGTGTATTGTTCCTTACAATACAGGTCCATCTCCATCCAGACGCCAGCGCCGCGCCACTGGGCTTCCTTGGTAGCTCCACGGCGAGGCAGCCCGACTAGCTTGGCAGATCCAGGGCCGCCCGCCTGCAGGCTTCCTTGATGGATTCAATGACAGCTAGCGGTCTCACTGAGTTGTTGGTTCTGCGATCCTCGCCAGCCCTACGCACGAGCTGACAAATTAAAATCGGTGTTTTTCACTACAAATAAAAATGTGAACAAACGGTTTGAAAACTAACTTGAAGCCAGGATCAAACAGTCGCCCCAAATATGTAAGGACAAGTCATTTGGCTCTCTCAACTATCACGGTGTAGTGCGCTTTTCGTTACTTAATTACAAAACCAAATATCCGGATTCTCTCAAATGTCAAACAAGTTCGTTTTTTCTCCTCGATCGGTTTGGTAGTCCCAATATTGTGGACAATCAACATATTTTTGCTTTATTCTAAATTTAAAAACAAATAATAAATGTGATTAGACAATTATGAAACTTTGCACATATATAAATCATTTCACAAGGAATAACTTTTAATTTAGTCCCAATTTCAAATTCAGAACATATTTTATTTTAGAAATTTAGAAATAATGACCATAAAAATCTTTGCAAAGTTCCATAATTTTCTAAGCTCGTTAACTATTTGTTTTCTAATTTAGAATAAAATGAGGACATGTCGGTTGTCCATGTTTTATGTTTTGGAATGCATGAAGCTAAAAGATAACTGAGGCTCTGTTTGGATGTAAAGCACTTTTGAAGTTTTGGAAGAATACTATGATTTTATCAAAATCTTTGTTTTAGAAAGTAAATAGGTGCTTGGATGCAATAAATTTTATAGTTTTAAAAACTATAATATTAATAAAAATACAGCTACTTTGCAGTTTTGAAAACTTCACTTACACCCTCTTTTTTCTAAACCATAGTTTTGAATCTTTTGCCTTCCTGGGCATACGGCCCAGCTTGTTTCTCGCCTCACCTTTCGCACTCTAGATGTAGCATATCGGTACTATATTAGTCCTCTGTCTCAAAAATGTATAGATTTTGTCAAAGTTAAACTTTTAGCTTTTATATTGTATACATTATATAACTAGATTTATCAAGAAACAAAATTTTATAATTTGTAGTTTTATTGGAATTATTTAATTTTCTAGATGTTATTGATCGAAGTTAAAAGAATTTGATTTTGAACAAATATAGAAATATTTTGGCCTCCTTTAGAATGAAGGAATTATAGAGGAG
>BCLG01002705.1:29091-65750 GCA_001602295.1 Zoysia matrella
TTTGTCAAAGTTAAACTTTTAGCTTTTATATTGTATACATTATATAACTAGATTTATCAAGAAACAAAATTTTATAATTTGTAGTTTTATTGGAATTATTTAATTTTCTAGATGTTATTGATCGAAGTTAAAAGAATTTGATTTTGAACAAATATAGAAATATTTTGGCCTCCTTTAGAATGAAGGAATTATAGAGGAGATTTAGGTCCCATTTGGAGCATAAAAATTTTACAGAAATTTCATAGAAATCAGTTAAATTTTAAAAAAAATGCAGGAAAATGGAAAATTCCTAGCTCCAAATGGGGCCTTAGAGGATTTAATTCCTATAGAAATTATTTCTATCAAACCCTTTGGAACGTAGGATTGCATGGGAAAAGTTCCATAGGAGTAATTCATTTCCTTACTTTTTAAAGGATTATAAACATACGCTCAAACCTTGTTTAGAATTTTTTTTAATAAGATAATGATCAAAGTTGATGTTAGAAGCCAACGGCGACAACAGTTAAAAACGAAAGGAGTATTCCTTAACAGAATGATGTGTGTCTTTGCAATCCAATCATCCATTGAAATACATATATAATTATATATAGAGCACACAACATTTTAATCATTTTATTTACGTTTTTTTTCAGTTCAGCGGACTACAAGGAAGATCGATCGGTGGCCTATTAATTATTCATTCACTCATCCATTCTACTAGTACTGATCATCTCTCTGAAGTGTTGCACGCCGTTGCGAAGAGCTCAGACCCCGGCCGTCCGGCCGGTTCAGTTCCGAGGGCAGCAACCGTTTCTGCAGCAATCCGGGTCGAACGTGCAGAAGAACTTCGTGGGGCAGCAGTTGCAGATGGCGTCCGCGTTCTCGGCTTGTACTGGAAACCACGCGTCGTCGATCGGGTAAATCAAATACAAAATTTTGGTTAAATATCACTGATCCATTCTTCGATCCTTGCACATTGTAAAAGAACAAATTAATTAATTGTACGTAAACAAGATTACTCATTCACCTTGTGAGAAGTGCAGCGTCGCCATGAATATGATCACCATGGCCATGGCCCATACGAAGAGCGCGAGCTTTGTCCGCCGCTTAGCCGCCATCACCTCGTCTCGAACTCTCGACTGCTGTACTGCTTCTCTCCGAGCAGAACAGGAGACGGTTCCAGCCTCCGTTTCGCAATGGCTAGCTAGCAGCTGGTGACTGGCGAGTGAGTGCCTGTGCTTAATAGCAGCCATGAAGGTATATACACACGGCATGATGCTTGATCTACCGTGAAGATCGAGTCGTATTATTGTTCCTTACTGATCCATCTCTCTCCAAACGCCAGCGCCGCGCCACAGGTCTTCCTTGGTAGCTCCACAGCGAGGCTAGATGCCAGATTACCTTGGCAGATCCATGGCCGCCTGCAGGCTTCCTTGATGGATTCAGGGCTTTTTTCTGATTTTTTTATTCACTTTGATTTTTTTTATAAATTGATTTTGTGGTTGAAAGTAATTCTCTTCGATTCTCTAGGTAGAATAAATTTAGAAATCAGGATAGAGAATGACTCCACAGAATATTGTGCATACCAGACCGAAGACTACTTTTGTACCTGAGGTGGTAGAGTTGTGATTGGTTTTCAGGAGTGCTTGGAATGTGCACAGGTGCTTTTGCTATGGTGGTCTCGGATGTCTCTGATTGGACTGGAGGTTTAGAATTGGTGTTAAGTTCAGTTTTTCCCTGGTTTAGTTGTGTCCTTGTCTTGTCTTTCGTTGGGTCTGTGAGTGTTGTGTTGAGCTTGTTCTGTAATCTGGTAACCCCAGTGTGAACTTTGTTCTGGCTTTCGAAAAAAGCCAAGTTTATCTCTTTTTAAAAAAAAAGACTCCGCAGAATCGAGAAGCTACTTTTTTTACTCTCAGTCCTTTAATTCATTTCAAACAATTACTTCACGGAATCCGATAAAAATCACTTCTTTTAAAAAATAGCTTTCTCTAATTTTGCATAAAAATTAGGAGCTGAAAGGTCTGCGAAAGGGGCCCTCAATGACAGGCAGCAGATCTCGTCTCTCACTGGGTTGTTCGGATCTGCTATCCTTGGGAGCCATTTGCATCAGCAGACAAATTACAATCGGCTCGGCAGTGTAAAGACTAAAGAGCAGCCATCACGGAAACGACCAACGATGACTGAAGTACGTTGTGGTTGAACTGAAAGAGTGTTTGGACCTGGAGGCGTCCCACACACTGAACTGTTATACTAGCTCCGTCTCAAGAGTGCAAACAATTTCAGCGGAACGAGTTTGGATTTACGCAAAGAAACCAAAGCAAGTGATTAATTATCCCGGACAGCGAGAGCAAGGTGTGGTTGAGTTGGAACACGTAGCAACTCGTTTACGTTCTGGGCCGAGACAATGCCTACTGTTCAGCAACATAAATTTTTAGTGTCCACTGTTTGTATGTAAGCCAGGATTACAATATTACCGTTTTTCATATTTTTATTTCTGAGGTATATCAAAATAACAAAGTCCGATCTGGACTATTTATATGATACTATGGCTTGTGAAATTTAAATGCATGGAAGTCTTGCATGTAGGAAGCTATACATAAGTAGAAGCATATCCGCGGACACTGGATTCTGGTTATTTAGGTAAGCAAGCACCTGTAAGATTTCGTTGGTAGCTTCACTGCCTGCCAGCAGCCAGACTAGCTGCCAGGACTTTTCCTCCACAGTAAGAGAAAGAACAGAACAGTGGCAGAAGCTCTGGTTAATGATCAATGGATCCGCGATATTAGCCATAGCCTGACAGCACCTCTGCTGCAAGAATATGCTCAGCTTTGGACCATGGTAGATACTCTCAACATTGATCTTTCAGACCCTTCGGACGATGAGATCACCTGGACGTGCACTTCTCCAGGAGTTTACAGTGCCCGTTCGGCGTATAATCCGCAGTTTCAGGGCGGTTTGCTTTCCTTCTTCCCTGAACTTGTTTGGCGCATTTGGGCTCCTTCGCGATGCAAGTTCGTCCTCTGGTTGCTTCTGCAGAACAGACTGTGGACGGCCGATAGACTGCAATTGAGAGAATGGCCCAACCGCTACTTTTGTCAGTTATGCTTTCGGAATCTGGAGTCAGCGTTGCATTTGTTCTCTGAATGCCCGGTCACCAGAAACATTTGGAATGCAGTTGCAACCTGGAGCAGATCACCCAGTCTAGCACCGGACCGGTGGAAGGATTTCCATGATATGGCGACCTGGTTTATGTGCTTGACTGATGACCGTCCGCGGCCGCAGTTTAAAAGTATCTGTTCCCTAAGCGCACTTGTGATCTGGACAATTTGGAAAATGCAAGAGTTTTTGAGGAGAAGCTGAAGCCGGTTCCGCGCATCATCACTGAGTTAAAAGATGAAGCAAGAACCTGGAGTCTTGCGGGCGCCAAGGATCTCGGCGTAGTTGTGGCAGGAGCTAGAGAGTAATCCTCTAGTGTTTTCTTTGGAGCTGGTTTGGCCTTTTGCTACCGAGCCGCCGGCTGTCCTTGCGCCTTCGGCGCTTGTGTAAATACTCTACTTCCGCTTATAATATAAACGCCGGAAATTTTCCGGGTCTTTCGAAAAAAAAAAAAGACAACCAGCGGTCTCACCGCGTTGTTTGGTTCTCTGCTACCCTTGCGAGCCATATGCACGAACATATACAAATTAAAATCGGCGCTTGTGCTATGAAGAAAGATGCGACTAAACGGTTTGACAATTAATCTGATGCCCCGATTCATTAAACAATCACTTTGAATACTCCTCCTCCCTTCGTTGTTCTTCCTCCCTTCGTTCTGATGTCGCCGTTGAGTTTTTAAATTTAACTTTAACTTTGACTATTCGTTTTATTAAAAAAATTTAATAAATTTTATATATTTTAATATAATTTAATTTATCATTAAAATTATTTAAATCACAACTTAAAACTTTACACACTAACTCGAACTCGAACGCGCTGTAATAATCAACAGCGACGTCGAGATCGATCCCGCGGCAGGATCAGTTCTCGCGAGAGCAGCAGCCGTTCTTGCAGCAGTTGGGGTCGAACATGCAGAACAGCTTGTCCGGGCAGCAGAAGCAGACGGCGTCCTCGTCCGCGGCGGGTACTGAAGATCGGCCAGCTGCATGCATGCAGCGTGAAAACAAATTCGTTCAGAAATTTCAAAGAGAGGAAGATCTATTTTTTTAGAAAATGAATTATCATTCACCCTTCTGCGGTTTCGGATACAGCATAAAAGTGGATCCATGATGCCTCTGTACTTTTTTTTTTAATAAAACGAGTGGTTAAAATAAAATATTTAAAAATTTAAAATAATATTTATTTTGAAACAAAGAGAACATGTAAATAAGAATCGATCAACCTTGCGACTGGAGCGCCGCCATGAGCACCACCACGGCCATGGCCCAGATGAAGAGCGCGAGGACCGTCGACCTCTTCCCGGCCATCGATCGATCGAGCTTCACGTCTTCGCCGTGATCGACTGCGCGTTTCGTACCTCTCGGTCTCGGAGCAGCAGATGTTGCTGCCTAATTATATATAGGCAGCCACGAAGGTATATACTTACGCTACGATGCTAAGATCCTCCTTGATTTGCCAGGAAATCGATTGACTACCTAAAACAGATCGTTAATTTACTTATAGTACTCCTACTTGTTTCCTCGACAGATATCCGTCCAAAATTCCAAATGCCAGCCACATCGGTTTCCTTGAGAGAAGCTCCGCTAGCGGCGAACAGGCAACCAGAGTCCGGACTACCTTCGTCGATGGATCCGGCGGCATCCGGGACGTACGTGGCCTCGCCCGTCAAAATTTGAAAATAAAAGAGATCCTTTTTGAATTGATATTTTTGTCAGATGTTCTCTTGTTTGAGTTTGAGCTTGAGCACAGGTCAACGAGGTGCATTAATGCTGGCTCAATTCCGATAAAAAAAAATGCTGGCTCAATTCGTCCCGGCCCCGTAAAGCGGAGCAGGCTAACGGCCAGACGGGCCGGGCAGGCAACGGAGTGGCACTCGATATTCAAACTGGCGGCGCTGCTTTATCAGTCTCCGCGAGAAAGTCAAACCGGCACGCATGTCAGGTCCAAAACTGTGGCAATTAGGTCTGCACATTCAGCCACACTGAATTAATTGATTTTGCTTCTCGTTTTTTTCTCTCATAATTTTGGTGGCTTGTTAAGATATGTTGGAAAACATTTTGGTGCAACATGGCCGGACCCAAACAACGGTCCCACTGGTGTCGGTGACGCGTCACCTACTCGATCGTCATTAGCTCTCGATCGGTGCGGCGTTGTTTTCTTGCGTCTGGAGTCTGGACGCCTCGATTGAGTTCCATGCCTGTCACGTCTACCATATTGCATGGCCAGCCACATACACCCATATACGACTCCAAACACCGCGCCGTGCCATCGTGCTTTTATTTTTTTTCTCCCTCTTTAATTATGAGCGATCACCACTCGTAAGAATTTAGAGACGAAGGTAGTAAGTACTAAGTAGCGTTCACTTATGTACGCTTTAATTGCCTAAGATAACACTGATACTAACCGTAACAGAGGTTAATTAACCGGCACGGAACTCCTAATCGATCTTCACTTCAGGCCCGTCCCGATAGATCGATCGATCGGCGAGAGCACGCATGGTTAGCCTGCACGCCGCGTCATGCATGCACAGCCTTACCAGCAATCAGCGCATGTACATGGTTTTTATTTTGAGTTCATATCGACATATCATATTGATATGGTACTTTATCGACCAGAGGTGCAACTTTTTTTTTTAAAGAACGCGTATGAGAGCTGCTAGAGACGCACATTTTGCATTTTTTGGGTCGGCCCATGACATAAAAACTCTCATAAATAAATTAAAAAAAATTTCATCTTCACAAATTAGTCACACAAATATACTAGAGAAGTGATACACAACTACCTATTGGGTACCCAATTTTCATCTCTAAAAGCTGCGTACCTTTTTTTCTTTTTTTTTCCCCCTCTTTGATTATCAGCGATTGCAGCCACTGATCTTCAGGCCCATCCCAATCGATCGGCATCTTCAGGTGACGCTTGAGATCGATAGACGAATGGTGAGGGCACGCATGGTGAACCTGCATGCATGCCGATGAAGCTGAGGTCGTGTCACTGCCTTAATGCCTTACCAGTCATCAAATATGGTTTTTACTAATTATTTTGAGTTCATATTACTATATTTAAATAGACTGATAGATCTTGTAAATTTGGAGCTACTGTTGCTAATATATATATAAGCACACCACACTATGAGTGCCTTACCGGTCATCCACTCCTACAAAACGAGCCTACGGTATCACTCAAAAAATTATAACAATATCGACTGAATGTAACAGCCGACATTAACAAGTTCTGCTTATCCCCCAACGTTACGACTCAACACTGTTGTAACTGCAGCAGTGTCAAACTCAAGTGACATCATTCTACAAAACGACACTATTAACTAATATTGTTCAATAGTGTCGGTCACAGTAAACATCACGAGCAACCGATACTACAGAACACGACAGCAGTGTCGTTTATTATTTTATCCATATTCGACACTAGAATAAAACACTATAGTATCAGATAAACATGATCTAACAAAAACTGACACTGATAATAAGTAGTCCTGACGTCAAGAATAACCGAAACTAGTATCTCTTAGCAGTGTCGGTTTTTGGTGCCGTAGGTCAGGACCACACAGCTATCTCATGTATTGTATATATAATAAAAAAAGAAAAAAATACAATAATATGTTTAGATTGCACATTGCTGACCGTGTAATGTACAATCTGGACATACATATTACATGCACCCTCGACAAACGACAGAAAGTCAGATCTTATAAATAGGTAGACACTTGCAAGAATAGGCGAGGTGAAACTAAAGTACAATGAGCAATAGTGTCGGTCAAATATGACATAAGTAGAAAACTACATAAACGTAACCATTGTAGTACCTCTATTCCAAAATACTCTACCAAAATATTTATTAAATTAAAGAACCTGTCAATATACATGTCTCTTATTATATTTAACTTGCAGTAAAAAAATTTATAAAATTATAGAACCTGCAACACTCTTATAGTATTTAATTTTTACTATTATTATTTATAAAATGACAGAATATCTAATATAAATTTACGTAACTGATTTCTATTATATAATAAAAAAAGAAGAATGTACAACCATATAACCAGGTTCGCACTGGAGATTATGCAGGTTATGCGCAACCTCCGCTGTCAACTTGCCATACAGTTTACACGCTTCTTTGTTTACGGACAGACAGCTAGAGCTTATAAGTTGGTAGACACTATCAAGTATAGACACTACCAGACGACCCAGCTTCAGATTCATCGCAGCACCGTTCATCTTCTTGAAGATGTTCTATGTCATGTCGGTTTGAAGCCGGAGAGACACCAGCATATCGTCAAGATCTTGACGAAGCTTGACAAGTCGTGCCTCCGACTCCTCAAGCTACCTCTCTAGCTCCTACACTTTCTGGGACACCATTGGAGATGAAGATGAAGATGGTTGGAAAGATGGTTTAAAAGAGATGTAGAAGACGAGATGGAGAACTCGAGAATGACAAGCGCTGTTGCGACTCTTTTTATAGCCCTTGGGTGAACTCCTCATCTTCCGATGCTCCAGTTTCCACTGAACGTTTCACATTTCGACGCTCCAGTGGAGACCGAGAGTTTTCAATATTATAAATGATGTGACGGTCAATATAGACACTAATGGCATCGGTCAAGTATAATGTTAGCATAAACCGACATTCCAATGAACAATAGTGTCGTTCAAGTATAACGTCAGCAAAAACCGACATTACAACTAGCAATAGTGTCGGTCAATTATAATGTAAGCAGAAACTGACATTAATGTAACTTACATTTATTTTTCTGAAAAATGAACTGGAACATGTTTGGCACTGAAACAATGAACCAAACAACATTGACACAAACCTAGCACTGAAACATGGAACAAATTACAGCACTGGATACACAATTTCATAATTCAAACAGAGATAAGAGTATTATTTCTGTTTGGGTGACATGTGGCTTTTAAGTATATTTGACATGTAGCTTTTAAATATATTTGATCGATGGTGACTTATATAGCCGAATGGGGATGATTTGCTTTTGAAATGTTTGGGTGATGATGAGGCTATAGTAGCTATAGGGGAAGTTCATGAGAGTATTTGTGGTACGCATCAATCGGCCTCAAAGATGAAATGGTTGTTGAGGAGAGCTGGATTTTATTGGCCAACCATGATTGTCGATTATTGTCACTCCTACAAAAAATGCGAAGTGTCAAAAATTTGAAAATATTCAATTGGCACCCGCAGCCATAATGAATCCTATTATAAAACTATGGCTATTTTGAGAATGGAGATTGGACTTCATTGGGCAAATACATCATCCATCTTCGAAGAGACATCGTTTCATATTGGTCGCTACAGATTACTTCACCAAATGGATCGAAGCGGTGGCTCTCAAGAACATGACACACAAAGAGATAATTGAGTTTCTTACCGAGCGTATTATTCATAGATTCGGCATACCTCAAACTTTAACTATCGACCAAGGTATTTCTTTTACGTCTGGTCATGTTAAAGAGTTTGCCGAATCTTACAGAATTAAGATACTCAACTCATCTATATATTATGCTCAGGTCAATGGTCAGTCCGAGTCTAGCAACAAAATGTTGATTAAACTCATTAATAAAAGATAGAAGACCACTCAAGAGGTGCCATGAAGTCTTATCGGAAGGATACTCAACTCATCTACATATTATGTTCAGACCAATGGTCAGTCCGAGTTTAACAACAAAATATTGATTAAACTCATTAAGAAAAAGATAGAAGACCACCCAAGAGGTGGCATGAAGTCTTAGCAAAAGCTTTGTGGGCTCATCGGATATCTAGACACGGGGCAACTAAGGTAACACCTTATAAACTTATATATGAACAAGAGTCTATTTTACCCGTCGAGGTAAATCTAGCAGCTCTAAGATTAGCTAAACAAAATGATTTATCCACTGATGAGTATAAAACTTTAATGGTAGACAATATCGATGAAGTCACTAATAAGCGTTTAAATGCTTTAAAAAACTGAGAGAGACAAGGCTAGAGTTGCTAGAGCCTACAATAAGAAAGTGAAAGTCAAAACTTTTCAGGTGGGCGAATTAGTTTGAAAAACTATTTTGCCCGTAGGCTCAAAAAGCAACAAATTTGAAAAATAGTCTCCTTGTTTTGAAGGGCCATACTGAATAGTAAAACTCATCGCCGAAAATGTATACATAGTGGAAAATATGAGTGAAGAATCATTGCCTAGGGCTCTTAATGGCCGATACTTAAAAAAATATCACTCAAGTGTATGGTAAAAAGCTTAAAAGAAAAATGGTCGATATAAAGTATATCGTTGTCAAGAATGGTGCAATGGCCGATGAGTTGAGAGAACCATCGCCCTTAGGTGTTTTGGGTACTTAGAATACTTTATGGTGCAGAGACTTCACTAAAAAGCAGAGAGCCATATGTTGACATCCAAAAAATGGCATCACCGAACTGTCCGGTACAATGTCGAAGTCTCCGGCAAGCCCTCTCGTATTTCGACACTTCGCCCACAGGAGTGTCTGACACTGTGCCGAACTGTTCAGTAAGCCCTCTCGGATTCGATATTTTGTACACCGGAGTGTCCGACAGGCTCTCTCGGGTTCTCCGGATTCGCACGACGGATCCTTCGGCGTCATACTAAAGACTCCGGTCACCGGAGTTTTCGGCACTTTACCGGAGACTCCAGTGGTGTCAATTTAAGAAAGTTTTCGGAGAATAATTCCAAATTATTTTCTAACTTGAGGGATCCGTTGCCCTACGAAATAAGACTATCCCACCTCTATAAAACAGAGGCTCATAGTCGGTTGAGTATCCCAATCGATCAAACCATTTGTCTTTACATTTTGCACTTTTTTAACCCTAATCTCCTCACTCGACCCTGTTTTTCTATTCTTCCTTCGTTTCGGCGATGACCCAAGGTGATTTGACTGGCCTAATCGAGCCCAGATCAACTCTAAGATGATCCTCCTCCAACGGAGTCCTCTCGAGGCGAAGTTATCTATGTGCTGTCTCAAACCTGACGTTGAGGAAACGCCAACGTTCCTGCACATGGACGTGTGAGCAGTGCGTTGGTCTGGACCCGATTTTGACGTCAACAGTAATAGTGATCAAATATGGTATTTACTAATTATTTTGAGTTCATATTACTATTTAAATAGACTACTAGATCTTATAAATTTGGAGCTACTGTTGTCAATATACATAAGCACATCCCACTAGGAGTGGTACGTATTTATCCACATAAGCAACCAGCACTACAAAACCCTATTTCCAAAAGCGGACCATTGTTGGGTGCCACACGACCACTAGATGCTCTCTATTTCCGGATAATAGTCAACATAGTCCTTCAACTATGATTGAAATCTCAATTTCATCTCTCAATTTTCAAAAAGTCTAATTTAATCACTGAGCTTTGGTTAGAGGTTCATCTTTATCCGTATGACGACCAAAGTTTTGGAAATCGCTACAGGACCAATTTCGGTTTTAAAAAAAAACCGGCCGGCTAGCCATTTAGCTACAGTACCGCGACATAGTTTTAGCGAAAACCGATGCTCCGATGAAACTGACGGTTTTAAAAACCCTCACGACGATCTGGCATGCCACGTCAACAGTAGCCATGCCATATCAACCTGAATTTCACATTTTAAATTTTAAATTGATTTTTCTTAACTTTGTTTTTAGATCTATTTAAACCATCATATTTTTTAGAATTAATGAAACAATATAAAATAATGTATGTATATTTTTCAATGTTTGGATTGTGTTAATATTAGATTTGAAAAATGTAAAATACATCAAATTATGTAATGGATGATAAAAAAGTTCATTTTTTATGTTTCTATTGTCTTAACAACATGACATTTTCAATATTTGGATTGCATTAAGAGTCCATTTTGTTAAAATACGAAGCAATATATAAAAATGTAAAAAATATATAAAATATGTTCAACTTGTTGAATTTGAACATATGTATAATCATTTTAAAAAATATTAATATATATCAATGTATGATTTTTTAATGAAATAATTTTAAGAAACACGATGGTTCAAACGAATCCAAAAATAGAGTTGTAGTATGAGAGAATAATTAATTTGAAATTTAGAATTTAAAATTTAAGCTGATGTGCCATATCACATATCACGGGCTGACATAGCGTGACACGTGTGCCACCACGTAAGATTAGAGATGAAACTGAGCCAAAAATCAAAGTTCAAAACTAAATTGGACCTTCTGAAAGTTTAAAGATAAAATTGAGCTTTTGATCATAGTTCGGAGACTGAAACGAGTATTATCCCTCTATTTCTAAAGGCGCTGAAGCCATGGCAGTTGGCCAAATGCTCTGAAAATGCATGCCTTGTGTTTTATTAGTATTCGAAAAGACAATGTCATTATGCGAAAATGGTAAACGACCCAACATCCGATTTTAAAATATTAACACCATTTACTTTTTACATCATTTTCAATCATTCGTGATGAGTCCATTGCATGTGTGAATTACTCAGTGACCGATATTGTCATTATACTACTACTAGTACATAATTAAATCGATAGATATGGATCAAAGAATTATAAGATAACCCGGCACAAGAAACAGGTGGCTAGCTAGGCCTGCGAAAGGACCCTGAGTCGATCATCCATGCGTGGGGCACCGGTGACCACACTGACGACTGACGGCGGCCCTTTGCGGCCATGAGCAGGCGCTCAGCGTCCAAGGAAAAGATCATGGCAAAAGCGAGGACACAGTCGGTGTCAGCAGATAAAGCAGCGGGAAGAAGATGAACCGTTGACTACCACTATTCTACCTTCTCTCGCCTTCTATCCTACTGATCCAGCCAGCACACGAAATGAAGGCGATGTGCAGTGCACATGCGAAGATAACGCGGTAAATTGATCAATTGCAAGAACTACAGCTTCTTGATTGATTGATTCCCCTGGAATTTCTGGCCGCTGATTGATTCAGTGCATCCGTAGAAGAAATTTCTCGGCGCGGCAGAGGAATCCAGCAGCTGGCGTGGACTGTGGACAAGTCAGGAGGGTCGATCTCGGGGGATGGTTTCAACGGCGCACTCGATCGATGGGCGCTGAATCGGAGAGCGCCGCGCGCGCGCCGTCTCCGCGCCGATGATGAGCCGACCGTTCCTGACGGCCGTGCATGGCTCCGCTGCATGCCAGAGGAAGAAGAAGAAGCAGTCAAGCAGGCCCCTCACGTCACGCCTCACGCAGCAAAACAACAAGCAGAAACGGTGGAGGGAGATAAAGGCGTTCTTTGTAGTAGTGGGACGGGAGCAGCGTCTGGAGCGGCGAGGATCGAGCCCTTCCAAAAGGTAGACGCCAAGGTTAAAAAGGTGATCGAGCGGCCAAGCCATGGGTGGCCGGCCGAAGTGGGCGGCAGCTGCGCAGACACGGTGGTCTCCACGTCGTCGACAGAGCTTCGTCTCCGGCCGTCGGCGGCCCATGACTTTTTTTTTTTTTTTTGGTTGCCGCGCGGCGCGAGCGCCCATGCTGAGCCTCAGACGCCGCATGAAATCTCGTTGGCTTTCCGTTAACGAAGCAGTTCTTTTTAGGAGGAAGAAACCAATCCTAGGCGATTGTGCTGCAGATCAGTAATGGAGAAGTTAGGTCCAAGATATGAACAGTTTGTTTATGATCGGTGGCCTTTAATATTCTTTGATCCCTCTAGCCACTGTACGTTCTGGAGATGTGGCTTCGTTGTGCATGCAGGCAAAAGCCATTGTTTTTCATATCCATCTAATAAACATCACACTAGCTATCACAGATGATGCCAGCAAAAGAGGAACCACTTACAACGAGATGATCGTGGATTGCTCCATAACATAAACTATATAACTATATATGCATATAAGCATACAGAGCAAAAAAGGAGCAACATGTCCTAACATCCAAGTGATGACTGCGCGTCAGCGATGACAAATCAACCACGATTGCCGCGAGCTAGGTCAAAGCATTTCTTAATCAAGCAAAGATAATTTTCCCGTTAAAGATATTGCATGGACGATACACACGTTGTCCTGAGTCACCTGACAGCACCACTACCAAACAATCAAAAGGAGACGAGAGATCGATCGATCAACCCTTCAGACGACGACATTGTCTACACCGTTTCAGCTGTCCAACAGACCAGAACAATGATGAACCATTGTCCAAAACTGAGGCCAGCTGAGAGGACTGGCGATCGACGACGACGCATCACGCATGAAAAGGCTTGCCCTAGCTAGAGGCCGGGTCGCTACTTCGTCGTCGTTACAAGGACAGGTCGGTCGCAGGCACTCGATCGCACAGCAGCGGTAGCTGTGCGAGATCGATGGTGGGCTTGTGCTGTAAACATGGTGAGAGATGAGATCTCTAGCTGTTCCGCGCTCGTGATAGTGGCTGACAGAAAAGGTGGGATGGAGTCCGCTGTGCCAATGATAATGGCGGGCAGGAAGGCTATTGCTTTTCGCGTCAGGGCACAAAAAATATATGGATGAAACCAGATGGAGACTTTGCTGAGAAGATTCTCATTCTCTGCTCTCTCCGTTCTTAAATTTATATCGTCGTTGACTTCTAACATTAAATTTGATTATTTGTTTTATTAAAAAAATTTAATAAATATTATATATTTTGTTATAATTTAATTTATCATTAGAGTTATTTGAATCACAAATTTAAATTTTACATATTTGAACTAATTTTTTGAATAAAATAAATAGTCAAAGTTGATGTTAGAAATTAACGACGACATCAATTTAAAAACGGAAGAGTAGTAGCTGGTTTATGTAGTACTACTTTTATGTTGGAAAACCATAGAAAACTTGCAACTCAAATGGCTCTAAATTATAGACTTCCCTTTGGATTGATGAGAGCTGCCAATCATCATTGAGCCCACAAGTCCTTCGATGAAAAAGAGAACATCAATCTTGTACACAAAGCGCCAGAGGTATGGTATATGGCTAGTTTAATTAGTAATAAGTAGAAATAAAATGCCGCTACTTATAGTTGAACTATGCGTAGGGGTCTAAAGAAAGCATCAAAAAGTTGATAAGCACGTCGACTTTTTTTCCTCAAGAAATATGAAAGGAATTCCATCATAGGAGTAGAAGAAACAGAAGAAAGCGAACAACAGGCATATAGCAGCCGATACCTTTGTAAAGAAAAAAGATGCCATATCATTTCTCACACAAAAGACAATGTATTATTTTGTAACACAGGTGTGCAAATAATAGTAGGTAGTTCTTGCTAGCTGCAAAGCAGATAGGATTCCAGCCAGTTGTGGGCCTTGTGACTTGACATAGTTTTGATGGTAAAATCGACTGAAATTTGAAGACTTGCAGACAATTCAATATCAGTGAGCAGATATTTTTTCCATGATTGAGCTGACCAGTGTTTTGTAGGTCCCTTACAGTATGAGTGGTAAGAGGCAGTAACTAGCCAAGGAAAACCAGGACTCAATACTCTTAATTAGCACAAGCAGATAAACTTTGATAAGGAAACTTTCACCGGAAGATTTTTAGAAGATGACAAGAAGACTCCTGGAGTAGAAACTCAAGAACCGTCATGAGTAATACATATATAAAAACACATGGTAAAGGACAAATTTTGAAATACCCTTAATATTGACATAAAATTTACTTGCACACATGGTGCACCAACATTTATGTGTGCTTTACAAGCACAAAGCAAAGCATATACTCCTACACATTCTCCAATTGCTAGTAAAGTGGATTTCCTAACATGCTCACCTATAAATTTGCAATACAAATATATGCGCAGCAAGAGACAAGAAAAAAACTACTTTTATCGGTCATAAAATCAGAGGGCAAATCCAAGTGACGTGATGAGGAGAGGATCTTCGGGGAGCTCCAAATCACACCCACAACATCACCTGAGGACCAAGAGCCTCCTCCACTCTCCTACCTATAAATGAGCGGCAAAAGCCACCATCACCCACCACCAAACCAAGACAAAGTGGCTCACTCCTCCATGAACTAGCTTTCCCTTCTTCTTCTTCCCTGAACCATACTGGAGTTCATCACGGATACCATCCTGAAACTGGATCCAAAAGGCACGCAGAGGAAGAAGAGCAGGAAGACCGGCTCCTGGCCGATACAAGGTAGGAGCGAGCAGCGTTAGGGCAGTGCTTGTGTGCCGTCGTGTTGTCGCAGGGTATGGTGACGGTGAGAGAGGAGGCACGAAAGGGGCCATGGACGGAGCAGGAGGACCTGCAACTGTTATGCACTGTCCGTCTGTTCGGTGAACGTCGTTGGGATTTCATTGCCAAAGTCACAGGTTTGAGGGGTGGGGGATCCAAAACTTACGTAGCTATATTCGAATTCTTTCGCGCCAGCGACGACGTGTGTCGTCTCCACTGACCGATCTTCTTCCTCCTTCGTCTCCCTCCCGTGAACCTCCATGCAGGGCTCAACCGAACCGGCAAGAGCTGCCGCCTCCGGTGGGTGAACTACCTTCACCCCGGCCTCAAGCGTGGGCGCATGACTCCACACGAAGAGCGTCTAATCCTTGAGCTCCATGCTCGCTGGGGAAACAGGTATGTATTATATATATGATGCAACAACGAACAGATGGATTTTTTTTTTGTCTATTTCTTGAACTGGTATGTTTGAATTTTGCTATTAGAGCTGGTATGTACGTTTGATAATTTCTTCTAAACAGGTGGTCGAGGATAGCTCGGCGCTTGCCAGGGCGCACCGACAACGAGATCAAGAACTACTGGAGGACGCACATGAGGAAGAAAGCACAGGAGAGGAAGAGGAACATGTCGCCGTCCTCGTCCTCGTCCTCGCTCACTTACCAGTCGGGCTACCCGGACAAGCCACCGATCATTGGAACAGAGGGTCAGGAGCTTCACGGCGGCAATGGTTGCATCACGAGCATCCTGAAGGGGGACATGGAATGGTACCCCATGGATGAGTTATGGATGGAGATGGAGGCACCGAAGGTGACCGACTTCGAAGGAGAGATGCTGCAGGCTCATGCTTGCAGCCGCAGCCTCCCTGAACTGCTGCCGCCATCGGCTGCATGGGATTACTACTACCCTGAGCCAGCCTGCTGGAAGATGGACCCCGAGATCAAGATGGCAACGCAGTTTGGTTACAATGAAGGCGGAGCTGGCCCCTATTTTTGAAGATGTATACATTGGGTCAGATACATGGGGTCAGATCAGTCTTTTACATATCTACCTGGAAAATGTGAAGCTTTATTTAGCATGGCTCTACGCATGATCTCTATTGCAGCTATGTAGTGTGCAAGATAAGCATGTATCACTTTGTCCTTGACTCTGAGGGTATAAAAGGGCAAAGGGCACTCTGTATTCACAACATAATCGTAATCGATTATCCCCGGTAAAAACTTTCCTGTTGTTTTATGAATAAATGTGATATGATTATATGATTTTACATGGTGAGACCAGAGGCTGAAGGAAAGGTATTGGTTAATTTTTCAGTAGGAAGCTATTGGTTAATTTTTAGCCTTCTGTCTAAAGCAGAACAAGTGGGTTGCTAGTTGATGACCTGATGCAAAGAAAAAACCGGAAGAAGCCAAGTGGCTAGTCAAGTTAGTGCTCCCGTAGAGTTGCAGTCTCAGGGTATTTTACAACATTCCCATAGTACCAACTTGGCAATTTGCGAGTCATGGGAGTGGGAGTTCAAAAGACAGCCCTTATGAACCACTATTTGAAGTATGGCAGTCTAATTCAATAAAATATGGGTATTCCAAACATAAAATCTTAGATTTCAGAAGCATTTGTTTTCCTTCATACATGTGCATCAATTGGATCACCAAAGTATCTAGTCACTAGTCCACGAGTAAAGTCGATTTCAGAGTGCACAGAAGTAGAAAAAATAACAGAACTTCAATATTACAAGGATGCCAGGCAAAAGAATAAGAGAGGATCTTTTTCGCTCATGTAATTATGTAAAACAGAGGATTTAAGGCTTCAAACAGATGAGAGTGATGATATTAGTCAAGGCATCTGTCGAAATACTAACAACCATTATGCTACATGGCAGAGGAAACCCCTGTCCCAGAAAGTGGCTCATATCTAAGGATAGAGATGGTAATACCTTTCATGGAATCATATAGAAATTTAGGTTCTTTTCACTGCATGATTCTGATGCGACAACCATAGTAAAGTAAAGGAACTGTCGGCGTTCTGATCACCGGCACAGTAAATATACGATCGCGGGGGAAGTGTGTCTTCGGGTTCGATGTGGCCTAGTTAAGGAAGACTCAAAGAGATTTTTAACCTGGTTCGGATCACCTCGAACGATGTAATACCCTATGTTCAAGAAGTAGGTTATTACGATAATAATGCTACAAAAGGCGGATTCTCTCTTCGCAAGAGGATTCAAAGAGGGTCGAAAGAGGCGGATGGGCGTGGGTACTTGCTCGGTGGGATGCAAGAACTCTGGATGTTAGTGGTGTTCTTCGGTGTGTTTCTTGTTGTTCTGTGTTGATTATGGTTTGTCTCGTTCTGCCCTTTTTTTCTATCGCTCTCCGGGTTCTCTTTATATAGAAGGGGCCCGGGGTTACAAGTGGTAGGTCCTACGCGATCCTGCCGTCTCGTCGATAGGTGGGCCCTTCCGTTGTTGTCGTCATCATTTCGCTTCGTCCAAGCATGGTTGTGACCCGTCGCGTCGCGCGCAGCGGCGGGCACTATGGCGTTTGTCCGGCGCTGCTGTGCTGGCTACAGTGTTGTCATGTCTTGTTCAGCAGCCATTGCAACTTTCTGCTAGAGTGTCACCGTAGTGAATCTTATCCCGTCCTGTCAGGGCAGATGGCAGTTGACCAGCAAAATAAATGTACCATAACGTGACACCTACTCTCTAGGCGTCGCTCCCCGGGGGTCGGCTTTCAGAGACCGGAGTCTCCGTGTGTCTTAGCACGGCTAAGACTTGGCTGTCATACCGCCTGGGGTCGGATCCCGCGGTCGTTTGACCCCTAACTCAGAGCTTTACGCGTTCGAGCATGGACTGTCAGGTATCCGGGGTATGTGATTCCGACAAGAACATCTAATAATTCTACATGAAACTTGGGAGAGGCTCTTGCATTGCTGAAGTACAATATAATGCTTCCAAAAGTAATGACAGCTCTTTTGACTGATCTCAAGAATAAATTTTGACAATTTTATCACTATTTTCTAAAAAGGAAGATTTATCATTCTTAACTCTGTAATCATCATCGTAGTTTTGGAAAGATTTGATGGGCTCATATTCCTCAAGGTGTGTATAGGCTGACAACAAATACGCATATAGATATTTTGAAATGGAGTAAAAATTCTGATCTAAGCATGTCAAATCTAGTCTATAGAGAATTTTGAAACTCTAGAAACAGCAGCAGCAGCAAGCAAAGGTCCTATGTTTCCTTTGCAGAAAGCAATATTTCCAGATCGGATCCCTGGCTCATATACACTTTTACACTGTAAAAGAATTTACCAGGGCCTATAATTTGAGAGATGACAAGTAAAGAAAAGAGTGACCGGGCCATCTTTTAATATCTTCTTAGAAAAAAAAAGGAATTAGCAATAGAAAATTCAGTAAGAAAGCTAGTTTTGTACATAAGTAATTAGCCTTCTAGGACAAGCATGCTGGGAAAGAAGTAAGTTCACTGCACTATGGAACTAAAAGGTGGTTATAAGTGGCATGCTTCGAGATTTTTGTAGTCATCTACTTTTTGTGAAACTGATAGGCATCAAATTAACTATGTCCTTTTAATTGAATAAAATGCTACTCCAGTGCTTAACCAGCAGGACCCAACCATTACTGTCCTATTGTGCTTTCAGGGAAATGAATAACTGAGGTAACATCAGCTAGGATTGGAAGAACTATGGTTGAGCATGCCCAAAATGACACTGATCCACTAGAGCAATTCTTTTAAATTTTAATTTAGAAAATATTCTCCTCTTTTGAGTGGTTGCACTGGGGAATATATTTTTTCTTTTAACAGTAACTGGTGAAATGGATTGGTAAGCCCATGCGGTTGTAGGCACATCGTTTTATTCTTTGTGAAGCTACTGATTTGTTGTCAACGATGGAGAATAATTACAGCTCGGAACTCAATGATCAACTTAGCACTTAGCACTGAATTCATCTCAGAAAATAGGTTTATTTGGTCACAGTAACAATAGAATTATTAGGTTTTTATCCACTAATTAGTGCAATGCGTCATTTTACATCTTTTTCCATAAATGATAGAAGTATTTGGTAACTATGCTCCAGCATTTCTTCTAAAATAGACCATTGGCGCTATCATGACCAGTTGATTTCTCAATGTGTCCTCCCCTTTTATTCATTTCTTTAATTTTCTGGAGAAGGGTCCATCTTTTGATTTCCCCAATTTGAAGCTTTTTCATTGAGCATCCTTTCATCTAAAGTATCCAGGTTGGTGATTGTGTTGAAACTGCATAAAAAAAATCTGGTATAGACAAACTTTATCCATCTATTACTGCAGCTTTTTCCCAGTATCATCCTTACTTGACACGTTGTAAGAATTTTTTTTCAGGTATTTTTATACTTTGCTAGGTACTTTTGAAGTTCCTATTCTCCATGACTAGTCACCAATAAACATCCAGTCTGTTGTTTCACCATTGTGAATTTAAAGGAGAAATCTATGGTGTTTGCAAGGCAAGAATTACATGACTTGACCAGAAAAGAGAAGCAACAAGCAAAATGGAAATTTGTAAAATCTTTTGGAAGCTACTTTCTTCATAAGGGAATTGCCGATGCAGCCTTTTTCTCTTAGATTCTTGAGGGAAAAAAATACGGGACAAGGATTTTCAAATCTTTGCTTTGCTACTCGATATTTGTCATCAGAATTTTAAGGCCTCTAATGTTCCATATCAGAACATGTCAAGACCTGTTCTTATTAGTCGCTAATAAAAATCAGAGCTAAGAAGGAATCCTGATTAAAAGATTTTTTTGTGACAGACAAAGACTTGAACACTGGGAGGTTGGGAACAAACACTGTCAAAGAATAGTACTACCATTGAATAGCAGATCAAAGACTATCCATGTAACTAATTGAAGGCAGAGATTGAAGCCAAGCCTTATTCCATGTGTTTCTGACAGCACATATCAGTTGGGACCAATGTCGTCCAACATAAATATGAACCACTTAAATAAAAAACACTGGAGTACAAAAACTGAAGGTAGAACAGAACTCACACCTACCCCAAAGAACCAACAATCCAACAAAAGGCTGGTTATCTGAGAACTGCCACCGTTTGATGCTTAAAACCTCCTCCCTTTCTACTCCATCAACTCTCAAGGGGTAACTCAACAGCTTTCCACAGACACTGCCTGCATGATAGACATAGGTAAACCTATCTGTTTGGTGATTATAATGGCAGAGATACTGGTAGATAAATCTAAGATCTCATAGAATTGACCTAGTGAAGAACAGATCCATAAAAGACGGCCTCAGCAGGGCCAGTCATATAAACATGATTATCAGACTGTCTCCACTCGATTTCCAATGGTCCACCAGGCAACTCAACTACACATCTCTGAATGATAGAAAAAAAAAGAAACCTATAACCAATATTGTAGTGGGTAGGAAAGGAAACTACCAAAAGGGAAAATGACAAACCCGATCAGCTCGGCCTTCAAGAACAGCAGCAACAACAACTGCACAAGCACCAGTACCACAGGCAAGAGTTGGTCCTACGACCAAGTTAAAGTTCATTTGCATCTCAGCTTCAAGTTAAAAAAAAAATAGCAGCTTACAAAAGTAGAGATCACTGAAACTCAGAATTACGCTAAGCTATTTGGTTAGAATTTACAATTTAGTTGTGATGACATATTGGCACCAGAAACTAAAATAGTGTGGAATTTGAATATATAACACTGATATCCAAGTAAACAGCATAGGCTGTTCAAAGAGAATAAGTGAAGATCAATTACCAGCACCACGCTCCCAAACTCGCATTTTGAGGTGTGAACTAGACAAAACCTGTACAAATTCTGCAAATTGAAATTTACTTCAATGAAATTTAACGGCAAGAATGTATGAACAGAACCATATTGCAACACCATAAATGAAAGCGTTACCTGTGTTGGTGCGAGCAGGAAACATTTCATGATGCTCAAATTTAGGTCCAATTTCGCTAAGTTTTAAGTCATCCACCTGCAATAGCTGCAGGAACCCAGGCAAGACAAAATTTATAGTCAGAAACTATAATCACAAGGACTGCTTTGGTTATGAAAATATCGATCCTATCGTGTAGAACCATGATAAAACTCCATTTATTTGTGGCCATTCACAACAGTCACGGACTCTAGGTAGATAATTGTTAGGGACAGGTAGCTGTAATCTACATATATTTTCTCAACATAAAGAACAACGTAACAGGAGTATCTTGATAAGAAGAATAAACAGCACAGTGTATACACTGTCAGAATAATTTTGCACTTAAAACAGCTGTTCTTGGTGATCAGGGTAACGAACAGAAGGAATCACAGAGGTAATTCTTGAATAGCTAGCAAGATCAAAGTCGAAAGATTAATGTATAAAATATAACAACAAAGTATGCTGAACTAACAGATGAATTTATCTTTGTACCTAAGAAATCCATGTTAGCATGGAGATGTGAAACGGTTCAACTGTTTCACCATGGAAAGCTACCCCAATTGATGGATTCATAACATGCATGGATGCAATTTGCTATCAATAGTCAAATTTGAGTTTTGAAAAATAATACTTTGACATGAACGGAGTCCCAATTTGTATGT
Organism: Zoysia matrella; assembly: GCA_001602295.1. NCBI lineage: Eukaryota > Viridiplantae > Streptophyta > Magnoliopsida > Poales > Poaceae > Zoysia > Zoysia matrella. Next base: position 50,947 of record BCLG01002705.1, read on the forward strand.
CAATTACCTTAGACTCATTTGTGCCAAAGGTGACACAGTGAGGATTTCCCATGCTAACACATGTTACATGCCATATTAATCCCTCAATGGCCAATTCGGCTTTGACAACAGCTTCATTCTTGGTAGCTGGCAATTTTGTGGGGATGTCTGGCCCAGAAAGGATGGGCTCACCCATATCAACCTTAACCTGAAGAGAAGGTAGGTGCATAAAATTATATCTGCAGCATGAATTCACAAGGAACAAGATACTTTAAACAAGAATGAGTGATATAAATTTTTGAATTTGAAAAGGAGAAATATCACAAACGAACACACTAGCGAGAACTAAAGGCAAGAAAGCTTGATAGTAGATTTCAGAAGTTTGAAGTGTAAAAGCAAACATAAGAAAACTAGAGAATAAATAATGTTCTAACAAGCAGAATCCTCACTCGATAACTTTAACTAGGCATTGTGGTAATGTATACTGAAGTCAATTCAACTTGCTATACTGAATGACAACCCATATTTTTTGGCATAAACCACTCCCCCACCACACCCCCCCCCCTCCCCCCCATCCCCCACACACACCACTTGTATGGCACCCAACATTCTATCAGTCACAAGTACACACATATAGCTCTTCAGTCATAGTGATATAAAACTTTATGCCCAGGCAAAAAACTGGAGGCAGACACGCAAGATGTGGGAGGTTTCAAATACCCCAAAAATCACTTGCAGGACAGGAAAAAGACCTTAGTAGGAGGCTAGAGATCAAAGGAAAAAGATAACCCTTAAGACTTAAAAAATATTTACCTGCCCATCGCTCTGTATTTCAGGAATGATCAGCCCAGCACCGGTATGGATTGTAAAGCTGAAACATTAAAATGAATGAAAAAACCATAATTGGAGGGGCTATAAAGAATAATAACACATCTAGATCACTAAATTTGTAGGTACTGGCATTCCCATTGTTCAGTGCTTAACTGTAAATTTAGAATAAGGCTAGCCTAAAAAAAATTAAACAAATTATCTCCAATTTGATTGATTATGGGTCAATCATTCTTTCAAATTTAGAGGAAAATCTTATATACAAAATTTTGTCTATTTCAATAACAAAACAGATTGAATTTACAGTTGGAATGTTTCATTTGTTTCTTTATAAGGATACTGCAATCTCCATCCATGAATTTGTTACCTCTTTTTTCCTTGCATATTTTCAAGCTCTGCTATAAATCGAGCAAAGCAACGGACTCCATTACCACACATCTGAAACCAAAAGAAATAAGGGATCGACAGGTACTGTCAGCAACAATGAGATGTAGAGAACAATTTTTTAGGCTACCGAATAGTTGGTAGAACAAAGAAAAGCATCTCTGATCATAGACTAAAAAGAGTTTAGGATTGGAAACATGATGGCATTTCAAATGTTTTGCAGCCAGTCAAGACCCAAGGGTCACATGTCGCAATATATTAGAGAACTACCCCAGAACCTAATGCATGATAAGAAGTGAGACTGAGAATGTGAGATATGTATAGTATAGGACCATAATTCCAGCAGGTCAGAATATTATCGACAGGGTACGCTGTATAGGTGCACTACCTTGTGAATATGTTCTAGTTATGAATTAGATTAGTATAGCTCTCGATCTACATAGTCTGAAATTTAGACAGATTCTAAGACCCCCCAAGCTAGCACAATTCATTTGAAGCCTAGGTTCTGCATCTGTCCAGCACTTTAAGAACCTGAATAACTTCTCAAGTACACATCTACGCTTCTTATTGTGCATCCACAGCGCACAGGAATAAGACAAAAAAAACAATATATCAGCATGAATTTTACATAGAGACTATTAATAATACGAACTCAGCTAGTATTGCACTAAGTAAGTTCAGTTACGATAAATGTATCTGCACAGAATAATCACTACGAATGGCACTGGCCACAATATGGGGTAAGACGATTCATTACTGAGATGAAATGGGCATACACACCTCCGGCTCGCTGCCATCTGAGTTGAAGATCCTCATGGTATAGTCTGTGCCGTTGACCCCCGGCATGACGAAGATGACACCATCAGCACCAATGCCAAAGTTCCGGTCACACAGCTTCACCGCTTCCTCCGGAGTCACCTTCGGCACGGACGAATCCCTATTGTCCACCTACAAATCCACAGAGAAATCAGCACTATGAAATGCAAAAAAAAAAAAAAACAGCAGTAAAGCAGCATTGAAAACAGAGAGGATTGCAAAATTTCATGGCGCCAGGCCAGCACCAAAAAATAGGATTGAGATCCCACTTCACCCATAGGTGAAGTCACGGTGACTTTTTAACAGTGCGGCTGGCGACAAGCGAACGGAGAAGTACTGTAGTACTAACTCGACAAAGTACTTTTGGTGTAGTAAGCTAGTAGAAGCTATAATATTTTTCATCCTCTCGTGAATTACTGTTGTTGACACAGTGATCTATATCCAACCACAAATAGCTAGCTTAGGATATGATGAACTGATAGCTGAAGGAAAGTTCCATTCCAGAATAAGGGGAAAACAAACACGCACAATGATGAAGTCGTTTCCGAGGCCCTGGTACTTGACGAAGTGGAGCGCGCGCTCAGACTCGCGGCGCTCGAGGAACGAGGCCTTAGCCGCGGACCTGGGCGCGGAGACGGCCATCGTGGCGACGGCGCGGCGAGGGGCGGGGGAGACGCGGCACGGAAGGCAGAGGCTCCGCCGAATGGGCACAGTCAGGGCGGCCGCGAGGGAGTTGGCGACGGCGGCGGCGGCGGCGGCTTGAGACATGACCAGGAGAGCGGGTGCGGGTGCGGGTGCGCGAGGGGAGGAGGTCCAGCCGCGGCCTCGCGGGTCGCTGTCGGGTAATGACGAGGCGGTTTTGGGGGCGTTTGGTTGATGTCCAAACTTTACCGAGCCGACGCCACAGCAGGCTAGACGCTGTCCATCGTCTATTAGAGGAGTGGGACCCACCGTCCTTGAGATTAGGCCTAATAGACTAATTATGACGCTGACGAGCTGATGCGAAGGGCTTCGTTAGACGGTCTCTAGCTGACCAGCACTCCTAACTCATCTTTTCTTTAATTTCAGATAATTAGTTTAAAAATAAAATTCGAGGGAGTCTAGATGTAGATCATCAAATCCATTAGGACCGGAATGGAATTTGTGTTAAATTTAAATTCCAGATAATTTGTCAATTTTATGACCGGAACGGAATTTGTGTTATTTAAATTCTGTTGTCATTATATAATGTAAACATCTGACAAAACAAAATGGATGGACAAATCTCTACAATAAATATTTTATCGTTCAGTGCATTTTTTACTAAACACCCCCTTTGAAGCCACGAATTCGCAAACCAAGTCCTCCTATCTCTCTCTCTTCCTGTTCCCCAAATCGCACAACTCGCAAGCACGAACACAAGCAACAGAGAACCAATCAATCACGCCCAAGCAGGGGCAAACGACTCCTTGCTTGCTGCTCATCAGAGCACGCCACCTCCTCCTCCAAATTTCGCGCAGGCCGGCCCCCACCCACGCGTCCATGGCCCGGGCCGAAGCCGAGCTCGCCGCGGCCGCCGGCGACGACGACGTGGAGGAGGCGGCGCCCCTGGTCCCCTCAGGCGGCGCCCGCCGCGCGGCGTCCACGGACTCGGCCGCTCCCCGCGACGTGCACCTGCTGAGCGGCGCCTTCCTTTTCGTCTTCCTCGCGTACCACGCCGCGCAGAACCTCCAGAGCACGGTCAACACGGTACGCCTGCCTGATCCCCTCCCTCCATCCACCGCCGCCGCCGCCGCCCGCACTCCAGAGCTGCGCTTGACTGCTCGAGCCATGAAGCGGTCTCCTTACATCCGTGTCGCGTGACGCTTCGGTTTCGCAGGACGAGAACCTGGGCTCGCTGTCGCTGGGCCTGCTGTACACGTCGTTCACGGCGTTCGCGGCCGTGGGGTCCGCGGTGGTGCGGCGGATGGGGTCCCGGCTCGCGCTTGTCGTCGGCACCTCCGGGTACCTCGTCTTCATCGCCGCCAACCTCGCCCCGTCCTGGTACGCACGCAACACGCCCGCCCGCCCGCCTCATCCATTCTCTCTCTGTCTTTCTGTTCAGTTCAGCGGCCGCGAGATCGCTTCGAATCGGGTGGGGAATCTGGGGATATTTGCGTCGCATCGGAGCAACAGAGCTCTGATAGGAATCATAGGATAGGACGGTGCGGTAGCCGAATGTTCGGAGCAGTTCGCGCTAGATCCGGTGTCTGGGAAGAACCCTGTCGTCGGACCGAACGAACTGCAGAGGAATGCTAGTCAAGCAAAACAGGGGAATACCGAGGTGGTAGCTGCAAGTACAAGCACCAGGGTATCCCGAACTCAAGAGGATCCTCTGCCGCTCGGCCGCTTCACTGCCGTGTCGGGCCCACCTCCAATCGGCCCACACCGCAGACTTCTTGCCGATCCCTCTTCGGGCGTCCTCTGAATTGATGTTATCAATTCAAGTGGTGAACAGTACTAGTAAGAATTAGGGTATATTTTTAATCGTTAATCAACGGTTTAGATTTCGTGTTACAGTATCATGAACAGTAATATCGCTACAGTGTTGCTTGTCGAGGAAGATAAAAAAATGTCTTGCTACAGTACCAATTCACTACACTCTGGCACCGCCTCACTGTAGCAGCTACAATCCTCTGAGTTGGTAACACCAATTCATGGCTCATTCGGTTAATCAGGAACAACTGGAACCTGGCTAGCCAATCCAAAAATTGTCGTTCGGCTAGACCAGGCTTGGTTTGAAACCTGGCCCATCCATGTCATTCCTTCCCCTTCACGGCCCGGAATAAAAACTGCTGCCCTACCCTTTGGATCGAAATCAGACGAACAGTCGACAAACAGCGCAACGCGGACCGGCGGCGGCGTTAGGCAGACAAGCGGCATCGCGACGCAGACTGGCGACGGCGCGAGTCTTGTGGCAGCTGGCCAACTGGGGAACATGATACAGCTGGCACACAACACCTGGAGCGCGAGGGTGCCGTCTCCCCGTGAGGGTGCCTCCAGGACGGCAGCGGCATCGGTGGCGCCGCCCTCACGGCACGGTGTACCACTAGGAGAGAGAGGGGTTGAGAAGACTCGGCTCCTCACTGACCACCTCCGGCGTGGAGACCCGATGGAGTAAGCGAGGTGGTTGATTACGGCAACGACGGGAGCCAGCTATAGCGACGCCGCCGCCGCATTCCCCCAAACGATGACCTCCTATTGACGCCAAAAAAATTCGGATCAACGCATCGAGAGCATTGGGTCGTGCGAATCGCAATGAACCGGATCGACAAAGTTATCTCCGATCGGTTTATGAAAATGTAGGTATTATGATTTCACTGTGAAGAGCGGCTAAGTTTACGGGCAAACCTACAAAGTGGTAGACAACACGTTTTCGTGACGAAGAATGATTAGTTTACGAGCAAACTAACAAAGACCGTTAAATCTCTCACCCAAGAGACACCCCATCTGGGCGTGAGCGGCGCCGGACGTGCCCTAGGTTGACCGACAAGCTCTAGGACGTCATTGATAGCCGTGGAGACCGATGAATAAACAGCATATGGGGTTTGGAAGAAGACTAGAGTTTGAAGAGGTAAAAAGTAAAGTAAGAATTGGTAGAATCGATTGAGTTATGTCTTTAATCGGCCTTAGGCCTCTTTATAAAGAGGTAGTGCGGTCTTATCCCGTGAAGCCACGGATCTTTTTATTAGAAAAGAAATTAGCTCCGATTTAGTGTAAAAATTATCAAAAATAGACTTCGGGTACCGAACACTCCGATACATTGGCGGAGACTTCAGTGAAAAAATTCTCGCGTCCAGAAAGGACTTACCAAACACTTCGGTATCGGATACTTCAGCACTTTGCAGAACACTTCGGTGACGACTCAGACGTTTTTTTAAATCCGTAATTTCTTCGTTCGGTCTCTAAATTAAGCGATCTATATATCCGTTTCGATCATCTCGGCGAGGGCTACGTCATGGAGCATTCAAATCATGGATTTGGCTTCATCTTCATGTCCTTTTAAACACTTCTTTCCTTCTTTAGTAGAATTTAGCCAAAGTCTTTGAAAATATCTTTCACGTCTTGAAAAACATATTGAAAAACACTTCTTGCGAAATAATCATTATCGGACAAGATTTTGATATTTTCTACTTCATTTGATCTACCAAACCAGAGCGTTCGGCTCGGGAAACCAGAACTTTCGGTCTTCTCAAGATGCAAATTTTGGATGTCAACATATACCCACTGATTTTTTGGTAAAGCTAGTGTGGCAAAGAATATTCTTGTTATCCAAAATTGCTCAAGTATGACGATAAACACGATATCGATTATCTAGAACCGATATATCGAACAAAAACCAATAAAGTAGCCGAAATACTATTCTGTCATTGAAGCAATGCGTTAGATCGTATTAAGTAAACATTTCGGCTTTTGAGCATTAAAGTTCAATCTATAATCCTGCATAACGCCGGATGGTCTGGTGCGCAAAACACCTGAACCCGAGAGGACTTGTCGGATAGTCTAGCAAACCACCGGACACTCCGATCACCGGACATTCCGGTCATGCACCGAACAGTCCGGTGTGCAAAGCACCTGAACTCGAGAGGATTTGTCGAATACTCCGATCACCGGACATTTCAGTCATGCACCAGACAGTCCGATGTACAAAGTATCTGAACCTGAGAGGGCTTGCCGAAAAGCCCGGTGAGCAAAATGCCCCAAACTTGATAGGGCTTGTCAGACACTCTGGCATTATACCGAATACTCTGGTCATCGGACATTCCGGTCCTACACCGAACAGTCCGGTGTACAAAGTAATTGAAGTCAAGAGGGCTTACCGGACAGTCCGGTCACCACGCCAGATAGTCCGGAGAGTAAAATGCTCAAACCTGAGAGGGCTTGTCGAACACTTTGACATTATACCAGACACTCCGATGGCTACAAATTTTGCCTAAAATGATAACCAAGTCATCCATTGGCCTAGTTTTCTCACAAAATAACATTCATATTCTTGACCGAATGGAACTAAGCATTTTACTACATATTTGACAAGCACGACAAATATTTCTATTGTAGCATCTTCTTCCATATATTTCACTTAACGGCTTTTGCTCCCCAAGTATCGAAGTTATTAATAGTTTAACGATGGTTGGTTACAACTTATCGGCTATAGAAGTCTCATGCTCTTCTACCTATGTCAAAACTATGTCGTACAGCATTTAAACACTCATCAAATTCTTCAATGTTCGGTACTAGAACTTAATAGTTTATAAAAATGCTTATATGCCGAACTTTAAACTTCTCTTGAAATATTAGACAAGAAACACATAGGCAATGACTAAAAAGACTCTTCAATACTCTATCAAGTCTTTAGAACAACGATAGCCGAATTATCTTAACATTGGTAACTCCAAGTATCGGTCATTACAATTAAGTTCTATTGATATTGTAACTGGATACTTGCCATTCCAAATACATAACAACAATCATTGGCTGCATAAATGCCTAACAATATCGAATTCATAATTATAAGACTTAGCATGTAAGGATTTATCGATGTGAGTACAATCATACATATATCACATGACTTATACAACTGAAATAAACTCTAATAACAAGTGTCATACATATAGTCATTTTGGTCTTTGCACCCAAAGCAATTCAAGTAATGGTACGGTCATTTGAAAATAGCCCTTCATGGCATGCATATTATTTGGGTGCCCAAGAATTAAAGTAAATAAGCCAAGAAGAATGAGAACAAATAGTATAAGGATGACTCCAATACATACGCATTTGTGACATAGACAATGAATCATGATGAAACAATGACCAATAGTTTTGATGATTGAGTATAACTTTAATGGCTTCTTAGTCTTCTTATTTTTTACTATTTTTCTTGTGCCCATCACTTGACTATCACTATTATCATGTTATTGCAACCTTTCTTTTGTAATACATGCTATGCCCTTCTTCTTCAGTTCTTTCGCGCCAAGTTCTTGCAATTTATTCGTTTGCCAATTTGAGAACCAAGTAGACCTCTCGGTTGCACCTTCGTCTTGGGAATTGGCAACTGTAATTTGCTTTTGGACGTCTTTTAACTTCTTTGGTTCAGATTTGACATAAAAATATCAACACTTAGTTGCTTCAACTTTTTGCTATTAATAGCCAAAGTTTTCAAAGCACGAATCGGCTTTTCTTCACTTGGACTCACATCTGAACTTTTGTCCTTACGACCATCTCTTTTGACACGATAGACTTGTCGAACCACCTTCCTCTTCTCTTGAGTCATTGATCGATTCTTTTTATCGAAACGGTCTTTCGAATATGGTTGTCTTCTGGTGGTTTGCTTTCTTGTAGTGTCATCGTGTTGATGATATGATTGAGCCTGTATCTTTAGATCATACTACCCCCATGATGCATAAGGATGACAAGCTGCAGTGTGAGATCCATATGGAGTTGGTACAATCGACGTAAAAAGAAGATATGAATCCTTCGAATAAACTTTTTTTCTTTGCCGATTTGAATTATCATATTTGTATTGTGGAGGCACTTTTGATGGCTTTGGACAATTTGGTTTATAATCATTCTTTGCATCTATCTTTTCTACATATTTAGCTTAAAGCTCTTCAAAAGTAAGCTTTGGCTTTCTATCTCTGCTTTGGCCATGGAATTTACCTCTGTTAACCTTCTCCAAATTAGTTCCCGCATTTATTTTCTTTTTATTGACCTTACGAGAACCGAAATAAACTTGAGACTCTGATTTTTTTTGGTTTTGCTGAATTTGACATATTTGAGATCAATCGCCCATGAGCAAGCTTGAAAACTTTATGTTGCCCTCCAGTGCACGATGGATCTTTTACAATTTTAGTAAAATTATGACCTTTAATAATATCATTATGAATCTCATCGGTAACTGCACTCTCTCTATCGGAGGGCATTAACTTGTTTTTACTAAAAATCAACTCGTTTTTAGATGAACTGACTTGTGACGGATTTGACAAGCTATTACTATCGAGATCAATTGGGGCCAATTAGTCATCCTTATGTGTTTCCTCAAAAGCCAATCATCCTCCATCAATAGTCGATTGAACTTTTTGAAGGAACATATTTCAATCCAAAGTACTATGCTACTCAAAAAAATTATGCCACTTGCAATATGCTCGTTTTCCTACATCTTACGGTGATGAAATAACTTTGTGATATATGAGTCTAATAAAACTACTTTCAAGCAAGTTATCAGATAGATTATCACTCAAAGTCAAATTAAAAATGTACTTCATCTTCTTTAGCCGATTCTTTTGAGGAGACAGCTATAAGACTGAGCAAACGAATGGTTTATATTTCTCATCTATCCATTCAGCTACGCATTTACTTGTGTCACTTTTACCGGATGCTTTAAAATCTTTCACTACACTAGCATCGATTTTTGCAACATCGGTTAATCTTGATTTTATTCTTTTAAGATCCGAATGACCACAAGTAAACCATTTGGATAACAACTTAGGCAATGATGAGGTTGAAACTTTAAATGCTAAAACATTATTGTTATCAGTCTTTCTAATTTTTATAATGCATGTATCGACACTATATGAATACTTTTTGTTGTTAACAAGTAAATTACCCTCCTTAATCGATCTCTTAGTATTATTTTCTATGACAGTACTAATGTATGTATTAACTAAAAATTTATGATCTGATTGAGAATTAAACAAAGTACTTGTAAAGCATACCTTATCAAATGTGTTGGAGAGATGTGGAACCTTGATATGAAATAAACTGTGGTATAGCAACGCCTTCATCTTTCTTTCATCTCTGTCTCTATGCTCTCGTTGATGCTATTTGTTAACTGAACCTTATTCGGTTATGGGTTGAGATTGATGAATAATAAAATAATCACTTAATAAACATATGACCTCTTAACAAAAATTAAACATAGCTATTTTTTACATTTGATATTCTCATGTGTAGCTGTGTTTATTGCCTCAATCTCACTTGTAGCCGACAATTCATTAACAATCGGCTTTTTATCAAAACAGCTTTTGATTTTTGCAAGATGTTTTGCAACAACCACATCCATTTTTTTCTCTATACTTAAAAAAGCATCTTGAGAGAACATAGGAGCCATGGTTGAGTTTTCACCCATTCGGCCATGATCATTATTTACACTTAAAGCCGAATTAGTAGGTGGAGGTATGTGGATGCTCCCTAAATTTTCATTAATTCAGCTACAATTTTCAGTAGCATGAGAAGCCAAATTATGACCATTAAAATTTGAGTATAATGCTGAATTTGTAGGTGTAACCTCCACTCTAATAATATGTGAGGCATCATATGACACTAGAGAATAATTAGATGAAAGATATGAATTAGCATGGCCATATATATCATATATCGACACATTATATGAAGCTATCATAGATGGTGCAATTGTTGCCGATGCATTGAAAGAAGAAACATCATATTGGGCATTCATAGAACTATTAGTATGTAGTGTTTAATAAAAGTTGGCCGAACTCATCAAGTTGGCATAACTTTAATGAATGCCCATCAGCATATGAGACAGCTCCATTGCCGATGTATAACTATGTGCATATTGAGTGTTGCTAGTATCACTAAAATTTGAAGCAAATATGTTATAAAACAAAAGTGATGCATGACTAGATCTATACTTGAATAATGGCTAAATGATGCACCATACCCATCATTATGTCTAGCAACATCAATATAGAAATGTGTAGCATTTGCAAAACTGTTAAGCATTGACATCTCATTTGCAAATTTTACCTCGGATTGATCGTAGCGGTATGGATAACTTGCCATGTGTTTGCTTCTATTCGACTTGATCAAACCGCAACAACAAGGTACTCCCTCCGTTTTTTAATTGTTGTCGCCGTTGACTTCCAACTCCAACTTTGACCATTCGTTTTATTCAAAAAATTAGTTCAAATATGTAAAATTTTAAATTGTAGTTCAAAAAACTCTAATGATAAATGAAATTATAACAAAAAAATATTATGTTTAACAATTTTTTTAATAAGACGAATGATTAAAGTTGAAGTTGAAAGTCAACAGCAGCAACAATTAAAAAATGGAGGGAGTAGTCTTGATTTCTTCTTCTTTATTCTTGGCTCTCACGATTAAAACCTGTAATACGAATAAAAACAACCGCAAATAGATGCAATCGGTCGAAATAGACCAGACGCGATGGTGATGATGAATCATAAAGATGGATCAATTAGAGAAAAGGCTAGGTTAGAAAATTTCTGTTATTGCAATGAAAACCGAATAATCGTCACCAGCGAAGTCGTCAAAAAGTGTGTTGACGTCGAAAAGATCCGGATCAACGCACCGAGAGCACTAGGTCGTGCGGGCCGCAACAGACCAGATCGACAAGGTTACCTTCGATCGGTTCGTGAAGATGTAAAAATCACGATTTCACTGTGAAGGACGCTTAGGTTTACGGGCAAATTTGCAAAGTGGTAGACAACGTGCTTTCGTGATGAAGAACAACTAGTTTACGAGCAAACTAGCAAAGGCCGTCGAATCTCCTGCCTAAGAGAGATCCCGTCTGGGCGTGTCACTGGACGTGCCTTAGGTTGGCCGGTAGGCTCTAGGACACCATCTATGGTCGTGGAGACCAATGCATGAACAACATAGAGGGGTTTAATAGAGGATTAGAGTTTGAAGAAGTAAAAATTAAAAGGACAATTGATAGAATTGATTGGGTTACGTCCTCAATCAGCCTTAGGTATCTTTATATAGAGGCAAGGTGGTCTTACCCGTAGAGTCACGGATCTCCTTATTAGAAAATAAATTAGCTATGATTTTGTGTAAAAACTAGCAAAAACTCGGTACCAAATACTCTGGCACATTGCCGAAGATCCCGAAGGGAAAAATCTCGTGTCTAGAGAGGGCTTACCGGACATTCTGTTACTGTACTGTACTGGACACTCCGATATCAGATACTTCGGCACTTTGTCGGACACTACGATGGCGACTAAGATGTTTTTTTGTTAAGTTCGTAATTTTTTCGTTTGATCTTTAAATTAGTCAATCCATATATTCGTTTCGATCGTCTCGATGAGGGCTAAGTCTTGAAGTTTTCAAATTATAGATTTGACTTTATCTCTATGTCCTTTTAAGCACTTATTTTCTTTTTAAAGTAGAATTTAGCTAAACTCTTTAAGAATATCTTTCACGTCCTGAAAAATATGTTGAAAAACACTTTTTGCAAAATAATTATTATTAGACGAGATTTTGATATTTTTTACCATATTCGGTCTACTAACCGAAGCGTTCGATTCAAAAACCAGAATTTTGGTTTTTCAAGATGCAAATTTTGGATGTCTAACACCTCCCTCTCCGTTGATTCTTGTTGTGTGGATCTGCTGGGAGTTGTCGTATGAGCTGCCATTTCTGGGAGCCCCCACTGAGCTCCCGTTCTGCTCCGATGTTAGGAGAGCCACTCCTCATCTTGGATGGACAGCGCCAAGAAGTCGAGGTGCCCAGCAACTATCGTTCCCTATCGCTCTTTCTTCCTGTTGCTTCCAGCATCCTTCATTGCTTCTCCTTTCTACAAACCTGCAAAAAAACAATGCACTTTCTATCGTGGTGCAAAGCACCAATTTTCGCCTATGTCAAATCGGGTGTATATATATGCTACTTTCTCTGTTTCAAATTATAAGTCATTTTGAGCTCAACAACTTTTTCAAATTATAAATCATTTTTGCTTTTTAATACACTTTTTCTCTTTTTAATTTTTCTCTATTTATCTCTTATTTCTTCGTTTTCGTATAGTCAATTTTTATTTATTTTTTTAATCCCGTGTTCAGTTTAAAAACACTTGTAAATCGGAACGGAGGGAGTAAGATCAAGTGGGAATCAAATCGGGACGGAGGGAGTAAGATCAAGTGGGAATCAAATCGGACTAGGATTAATTCCCTAACTACCGAACAATCATTTTTTTTAAAGGGAATGGTTCCATGGGAGGATTTGTTCTCACAAGGATCGAGTGGGAGGCAAGGATCCACTCAATCCTGGTATAATTTGATTCCTGTGTTGTTTTCGTTCCTATGTAAACGAACGAGGCCTCAGAGGACCCGGACTCAGGGTACCCCAAGCACACCAACCCTGTTGTGTTTTTTGAATCTTGCGTTCCAGATACCTCAGTCGACGTATCGTGTCCGGTGTGGTTGGATATTCTTCAGGACTCCGGAGTGGGTAGAGAAAAGAAAAAATTGGTACCTTTTGCAGTTAGATAGTATTAATTGAATTTATGATAAATATAATTTTTTAAAAAAATTATAAATTTAATTTAAAATAAATCTAAATTGTTTATCTGTCAGATTTAATGATTTTTAAATATCATTTAACTGTAAGTGATGTTGAGAGAATTCACCGGTGGAGTGGATAGCCGCGTCAGCAGCTCGATATTCTTACGGGATTCCGGCGGATGCGTCATCTGACAAATGGAATCCGCTCGAGCTTGATACTTATCCGAACTGCAGTTTGGTACAGTGCGTTAAGTACTCGACGGATACGATAACTACTTAATGTGCAGGCCGCCACGGTCACGGCCACGTCGCAAGGCACCAAACGCGCACCAACACGGCCTGCAGATAGACATGCAGTGCAGGCCGGCAAAAGTTAATTCCTGCTTGGGATCGTATAGTTGCAAAAATAAAACGTTAGAAACGTTTGGTTTAGTTAAAAATCAATAAAATTGGTCTGCTCGGTTATTAAAATGGATCGGTTCTCAATAGAAAATGGTACGTGGTACCGTAGAAAAATAATATTCAACCTTGATAAAGCATTCGGTTTTTTTGCAGTGGTTAAAACTGATTGGTTTACAGTTTCATTAACACTCCTCTTGTCTCCAGGAGATCGAGATGACCTCATGATCTGAAGAGATTTGATAATTTAGAACTTGTTTCATGAAATTTTGATAATTTGATGATAGTTTAGAAATTTTAAAATTGCCGAAGCTCTATAAAATTAGTCTTAAATTATCAAAAAAAAAGTTTATGATCCACTGTGATGACAGATTGACAGCCGAATGATTTTCGATGGCTGTCTTTTTCTTTTTCGAAACGGTGAAAAAAATTTCTGTTCCAGGTATGTTTTCTTATAAAATTGAACTATTTTCTAAGAAATTTCTATAATTTTTAAAAAAGAATTCTGTGTTCTAAAAAGGCATGAACGATGGAATCACTCTACTCTCTCTAGGATTATCCATTTGGAAAATTATCGAGAGGGAAATTAAGGCCACGTGCGCTGTCATCGCTGATCGCTGCCCCAACGGCGCAAGTGGACGAATAGTACCGGCAAGGGGGAAGCGACGAGACGAACGATGCGCTGAGCCACTGCCGCGCGGGCCCCACACGGCCATCCCGGGGCGGCTCCGCTCCTCGTCCCGTCCGTCCGTCCGTCCGTCCGCCCGCACGCCGGCCGCCGTGACTATAGAATCCTTCTCGGATCTCGGTTCGGCCGCCCAGACCAGGCCACCTCTACAAAAGCTTCTACTAGAACAAGTGACCTGCGCCCCTCGCCTCACTGCCTTGCCGTACTGCTGCTGCGCCTGCGCCCCACGGCCCCCGCTTGACCATGGACGCCCCCCGCGACGAGGAGGCCGCGATCGCCTCCGCGCCGCTCCTCGCCGCGGCGGAGGCGACGTGGGGCGGGAGGCGGAGCCACGCGGCCAACGCGCACGTCCTCTCCGCGGCCTTCCTCTTCGTCTTCTCCGCCTACGGCGCCGCCCAGAACCTCGAGAGCTCCGTCAACGCCGTACGCCTCGACTT
>BCLG01002706.1:0-65954 GCA_001602295.1 Zoysia matrella
GCGGCCGTCCGGCCGCCGCGCGCGCTCTCTCCCTCTCGTGTGTGTGTCTTCGGTTGTCCCGGCGCGCGCGAGAGCGTTGTTGGCGCCGGTGGCTGTGGGCCTGTGGCACACGCAGGCGGGAGTGGTGGGTGGATAGAGGTCACGGGCGCGGCTGCTGCGGGCTGCGGCTGTCTCGTTCAGGTTTCGGGTTTGGTTTGTTTTTTTAAGAGCCGTGTCGAGTGAAGTGGGATCTAGGAAGGGACGAGCATGTGACCTGCCCACTGGGACAGGTCGTTCTTTCGGTGCGGCGAGCGAGTAGCGACGACGCCGGCGTTGCCTCGAACAAGCAGATTTTTTCCGAGCCCGTGCGCAACCGTCAGAGCCATTAGATAAATAAATGAATAGATAGATATATTTTATATTTTTTTAACTAATGAGTTTTTTTTATAATTTCACATCATTAACTTATCTACCACAACCTTATATACATCACATCTTACAAAACATTTACTCGTTGCATCCGATGGTTGGTTAAGGTTAATGGTCACTCGTTCCTGCCATGGTCGAGAATCCCAGATGCCACTCTTTGAGGATCAGCATGAGAACTCATTTGGAAAGCTTCATCCTAACGCCATGTTCGATTGTCATAAACGGTCTGGAACAAGCCCCATTCCGATTAGTTCAGATCAGTCAAATTTGAAGACGGATCCAAATTAGCAACAAACATTTGTTAGGTTTTGTTCGAAAAGAAATCTGATTTTATCTCGATCTGTACTTCACCTCTCGATCCGATCTAGGTGAAACAGAGCTTGTTCCGGGTCATTTTATGATGACCAAACAAGGCTTAGAGCGCGTTTGGTTGATGTCAGCACACGCCACAGCTCGCCACGCCGCTGTTGTGCCGGGCAGTCGTGCTGCTTGGTGGCCGCCGAAGTTTCGACACGCTGAACTTGCCTTCTCAATATTTACTCTTACATTTTACTCGCCAATACTCGTCAAAGTCTAGCGACCGGAATCGCCGCCGAACTTCCGGGCTGCGCACGATGTCGCTAGGCAGCGTTGAAACGCGCCTCGATCACCCCGACACCCAATACGCATCAAGTTAAAAATCCACAGGTAGGTTCAATGCGTGGGAAATTTGGAAGTTCAGAAAGACGCCCCATCAACCAAAAATAACTTGAGAAAGGCCCCGTACACGATTTGGCGCGCTCCGCGGTCGCGGAGCAGCGAGCGCGGCAGGTCTCGCCTCGCGCCAGCCAAACCGCCTCGTCAGCCATGCGCGCGCAACGTGGGGGTGCACGGTCATGCCCCGGACGCGCCATGCACGACGACACGTGCCACGCCCTCCCGTTCCACCCGTCGCCGGCTCGCCGCTATATCCACCTGCTTCGCGCCGCTGACGGAAACAAACGAGCTACGGGACAGCTGCTGGAAGTGTAGCGACGAGAGGTGCAGCAGTCGCGGCGAAGAAACGGGGAGACGATGGATCGCGCGTCCGTGAGCGCGGCGATGGTGCGGCGGCTGCTGCTGTCGTCGCTCCTCCTCCTCATCCTGTCGCGGCGCTCGGCCTCGGCGGCGCCGCTGCACGGCGAGATAAAGAAGGCGTGGCGGGAGGAGGAGGAGGGGGGAGGGGAGTGGCGGCCGGAGGAGCAGGAAGGCAAGGGGAGCCGGGGGATGTTCGTGCTGGACCGGCTGGAGAAGGTGGTGGAGTCGGAGGGCGGGCAGGTGCGCGTGGTGCGCGGCCAGGCGTGGCCGCACCGCGAGGGCCTCATGCACATCGGCTTCATCACCATGGAGCCCAAGACGCTGTTCGTGCCGCAGTACCTCGACTCCGGCCTCACCCTCTTCGTGCAACGAGGTACGTAGTAGTACATGCGTGCAGAGCGTAACACTACCTTGAGATCGATCGAGTTAATTGGGCCGATGATGTGTTGGTGATGTTTGGCGAGCCTTGCGTTGCGCACTGACGAAGTGACGGGTTGGATTTGGACCGCCGATGTTGGTCAACACTCAACAGGGGAAGTGAAACTCGCGTGGATTTACAAGGACGAGCTGGTGACGAAGAAGCTGAAGATGGGCGACGTCGTCCACATCGACGCCGGCTCCACTTTCTACATGGTGAACAGCGGCAAGGGCCAGAGGCTACACGTCATCTGCAGCATCGACGCCTCCGACGGCCTCGGCTTTGGCCCTCCTTACCAGGTCCGCTACCCTGCATTTTTACATACTGTTGTCTGGCACATACACGAAGATTTCCCTGCTGCTGAATCGTTGAATGAAATGCAGGCCTTCTACCTAGGTGGCGTCGGCCGCCCGACGTCCGTGCTCGCTGGTTTCGAGTCGAAGACACTTGCTGTCGCGTTCAACGTGAGCTCCTACTAACATGCAACAATTCACAACGCGTACTCAAATCTCCAACCGATGCATGCCTAACCTCTTCCGTGTCCTGTTCATGTTAGACCACTAACGAGGAACTGGCAAGAACCTTGCTGGCGCCAACCCGCGGCCCCGTCGTGTACTACGCCGCGGAGCCAGGGGGCGGCGGCGAGGAGGAGGAGCGTGGGCAGAGGGACGCCCACGACATGCTGAACAGTGGGGCGCGGCGCAGGCAGGCTGGCGCGTGGAGGGCAGGGGGCAGGGGAGAGGAAGATGACGACGAGTACGCCAACGATGCGCGGTCGACGGCGTGGTCGTGGCGTAAGCTGCTGAATAAGTTTACTGGATGGGGCAGCGAGGTTCCGGCGAACAAGAAGGACAAGAAAAAGGGGAGCGCGCCGGAGCCGTACAACCTGTACGACCACGAGGCCGATTTCCGGAACACCTACGGCTGGACCGTTGCAGTCGACAAGCACGACTACGAGCCGCTCAAACACTCCGACATCGGCGTCTACCTCGTCAACCTCACAGCCGTACAAGCCCTGCAACGCTCGCTGTCCATTTCTACACGATTGAGAACGCACAGTATTACTTGTCTGCGGATTTTTTATGATGTTTCTGTGGCAGGGCTCGATGCTGGCGCCGCACGTGAACCCCCGGGCGACGGAGTACGGCGTGGTGCTGGGCGGGGAGGGCGTGGTGCATGTGGTGTTCCCGAACGGGTCGCTGGCGATGAGAGCGGCGGTGCGCTCCGGCGACGTGTTCTGGGTCCCGCGCTACTTCCCCTTCTGCCAGGTGGCGTCGCGGGGCGGGCCGTTCGAGTTCTTCGGGTTCACCACCTCGGCGCGGCGCAACCGGCCGCAGTTCCTGGTCGGCGCCTCCTCGGTCCTCCGCACGATGCTCGGGCCGGAGCTCGCCGCCGGGCTCGGCGTCCCGGAGGAGGACTTGAGGGAGCTGCTGCGCGCGCAGGAGGAGTCCGTGATACTGCCGTCGTTCCCGGGGACGAGGAAGAAGGGGAGGGGGCAGGAGGAGCATGGGGAGAAGAAGGGGAGGAGGGAGAGGGAGCCGCCGGTCATCGATCAGGTGGTGAGAGAGTGAAGCTGCTCTCGAGGCTTTACTCGGCAGAGGGCCGGTCCACCGGTGATCAAGAATGCAGTTCCCCTGCTTTCTGCATGTAGCTTCTGTGTCCGCCAGATGAAGCATGCCACCATGCATGTTGTTGCAAGACTCTGCTGTTGTACTATGCTGTTTTTTTGTCAACTTGGCCGTCGATAAATAAAGTGCTTTTGTGTGTTAGCTTTGCATGTTGGCTTCACCTCCCCATAAAAAAATTCTACTAGTTACCGTTATTACCGTTTTTATTTTCGTTAGGTAAAATAAAAATGATACCGATGTCTTTCCAACTGTTCATCCCTATGAACGACACGTGAAACATAAAGGAGCTGCAACATTTCTTGTTCAGCGGAGTCTTTTCGTGTTCGTCAATATCAAAAAGAACATGCCGCGTATGTATAGCTGTAGGTCTGCTGTATGTGTAATTATGAAAGTAGTATGTGTTATACATGTGTTCAGATACTATAATTGTATTGTAGATGTAAAAAAACTCATAAGCAATGGAATGGAAGTACTCCCTACTGTGGATGACATGTAAGAATGCAAAATCTCAGCTAGGTTAAGCAAATGGAGCTCTTGGTTTACATGGTTCAGGATCAGGATGATTCATATGACAATATTTGTTATAAAATGACATAAGTATTAGAGAATGCACGAAGAATGGCGGTCCATTCGATCAAGCTGCACAGCTACTTACACTTGCGTGAGTTACTGCCTGCGAAAGCAGAAGGGGGGAAAAAAACTCGAGCAAATTCTTTCTTTGTCCCTGATTTGGAGAGTCATCTCTTATTTGTCTCTGAAAAATCTTTTATTTGTCCCTGTTTTGAAGAGTCATCTTTTATTTGTGTCTGAAAGTTTCAGTTCCCTTTTTATCCTAAATTCTAAGATTCTATCTTTTTTTTCAGTTAGTGCTGTTATTTTTTATATTATGGACATTTTTATCCTTAAAGAGATATCTCTTATTTGCCTCAAACTGAACAAATGAGCTAGATGTTTTTATGTACTCTCTCCATCTTAAATTATAAGTAATTCTGAGCTTCTCAAATTTTTATAAATTATAAATCATTCTCACTTTTTAAGACATTTTTTTTTAATATATCTCTACTCTATCTCTTCTTCTTGTTTTCAAATATTTTACCTTTTTTATTTTTTTAATTTTCGTGTCTAAGCTCTAAAACGACTTATAAAACGGGACATAGTATTTTTTTACAAATTAACTAAGAGCAAGAGGTATGTTTCGATTTTCTCCGATTGATCGATTTTTGATTCTCCATGCGAGCCGATGGTGAGGGTAGTACGGGCATTTGAAAAATGTTAACAGCTTTAACTGTAACGGATGTGATGTGGGCGGACAGAAAAGAGAAAAAAAATAGAACCTTAAAAATTTGAGGTATAAAAAAAAATAGAATTTTTTAGAGACAAATAAGAGATAACTATACAAAACAGGGATAAATAAAGGATTTGCTCAAGAAAAAACTCAGACTGCTTATTCACCCAGCCTGTTAATCCGACCGGGTTCAAACCAGGGTTTCAAAAACCGTTTGAACCACGAAAACCGCTCGAGAGCGGTTTAACGAAAATCGCAAAAACCACAAAAACCGTTACAAAAACCGAACAAATTCAAAAATCAAATTTTTGAAAGAAAACTGAACGGTTTTTACGGTTTACCGAGTGATTTTTACGGTTTACTGTTTTTGAATTTGAAATCAAACCAGTTTGAACGGTTTCATTTGTTCATCAGAAGCTTGGAATTGCGACGCAGTCGCACGCGGCAAGCCACGATGGCCTTCTCTACGCCAATGAAAAACCGAATGGAAGATCATCGCTTCCAACCTCCAACAGCGGGAAGCCTTGAAATCGTGAGCGTGCGCAGCAGGACACTCGCAGAGACGAGTCAACGGATGCTCACTGCGGCACGCCCAGCTGCAGGGGCTCCGCTGGCGCGAACGCCTCCTCGCCGATATGCTTCCACGACACCACCACGCCGCGCTTCACCGCGGCGGCGTACACCGCCATGGCGTCGGGCCACCGTCCCTGCCGCGCGAGCTCGGCCAGCAGCGCGTCGAACGCGTTCCGCCCCGGCACGAAGTCCCGCACGATCACCAGCACCAGCACCCGCAGCGCCTCGCGCGCTCGGCCCCGGTTGCACAGCGCGCGCACCACGTCCGTGTAGGCGCGCTTCCGGAGCGCGTACCCCTTGCGCACCATCTCCTCCAGGAGCGCCACGGCCGCGTCCACCTCGCCGCCGCGCGCCAGCGCCTGCGCCATCAGGCAGTACGTGTACGACACCGGCTCGTGCCCCGACGCTACCAGCTTCGCGAACACCTCCCGCGCGTCGCCGAGGGCCGAGATGTCCGTCGCGCACCGCCGGCACAGGCCCCGGGCCAGCGTGTCCAGCGCGCGCCCGTCGGCCTCAAACCCGGCGCGCTCCATCCGCTTGTACGTCTGCCACGCCGCGGCGGTCTCGCCGGCGCGCAGCAGCGCCGGCAGCACGATGCTGAAGCTGATCTTGTCCGGCGGGCAGGTGCCGTCGTTGCCGCACATCTCCATGAGCAGCCCGTACGCCCTCAGCGGCTTCCCCTCCTTGCAGTGGCCGTTGAGGAGCGCGTTGTATGTGAATATCGTCGGCGACAGTCCCATCGCGACGGCGTCGTGGTAGATGACCATGGCTTCCTCCGTGCGCCCGACCTTGCAGAACCCGTCGAGCACGATGGTGTAGGTGTAGATGTCCGGCGTCTTGGCCGAGTCCTTGAGCTCGTTGAGCAGCTCGAGCGCCTCCTCGAGGCGGCCGACGTAGCAGAGCCCGCCGACGAGGCTGTTGTACGTGCGGATGGTGGGCTCGCATCCGAGCGCGCGCATGGTGTCGAACACCTCCACGGCCTTGGTGACGCGGCCGCGCCTGCAGAGGCAGCCGACGACGGCGGAGAAAGTGGCGACGCCGGGGTGGAACCCGCTCGCAACCATGTCGTCGAGCGCCAGCTTCGCCTCGTCCGGTGCACCCTGTAGGCAGAGGCACCGCACGGCGGTGGCGAAGGAGTAGGCGTCGGGCTCCGGCATCGCGCCGAACAGCGCGACTGCCGAGGCGTGGTCCCCCGCCCGCGCCAGCGCGGAGAGGATGTCGTTGTAGTCCGAGACGGTGAGCGCCGCGTCGTCGCGCTGCAGGAGGTCGAGCACCTTCACCCGCTCCTCCACGGGCAGGCCCATGATCCGCTCCGCGCAGTCCCGCGCCCGCATCCCCGACAGCCTCTTCCCGCCGCCGTCGTCATGATCCACTTCGTCAGAGCAGCACGAATCGAGGACCTGCGGTGTTGCGGGTTCCGAGTGGAGACTGCCGTTACCGTTGGACTGGAGCACGCGGAGGAGGTCGGCGTCGTGGTCTCGCGGCGTTGGCTTGCAGTGGCAAGCCAAGGAGGTGGTTGCCGCGGCTCGAGGGACGGCAGCGCTGACATGGCGGCAAGACCCAGTGAGGTGCTTGGGCGAGGAGAGCGGGAGGGATGCCATGGATGGGCGGGCGTGTGCCGGGCGGGAGCCGACTGCCGAGGACGAGCAGATGGGTTTGGCGAGTGGACGAGAGGCTGTCGTGTGACGCGACGCACCACCGCCAGGGAGCAAGCCGGTTCCGTTAATGATTGTGGGCCTTGGTGGGCTCTATCTCGGACGCAGCTGTTGGACCTGGATCACCTAGCCATACGAGCCCAAGATCAAGGGAAAATG
The DNA here is from genome assembly GCA_001602295.1 of Zoysia matrella. Taxonomy (NCBI): domain Eukaryota; kingdom Viridiplantae; phylum Streptophyta; class Magnoliopsida; order Poales; family Poaceae; genus Zoysia; species Zoysia matrella. The sequence continues at coordinate 7,183 of BCLG01002706.1, forward strand.
GGCCATGCGCCAGCCCTGTGGCCTGTATGAAACATCGGCGTTTGACGAGTGTTTTTTTAGCGTTTCTTGGAAGTTAAATTTGGTTGTTGCCTTTTTTTTAATATACTTTTAGCTTTTCCGCACAAAAAAATTAGTTAAAAAACTGACTGATTAAATTTGAATGTTGACTTTTGTAATATACTTTTAACTTTTCTGTACACCAAAAGCTAAAAAAACAATCGTTAATAAGATTTTCAGCTTTTAGTTTATTTATATAAAAACTAGCTTTTCAGCGTTTCAAAAATGAACTTTTTCAAAACTTTGTTTGTTTCAATCTTCTCAATTTTCAACTTTTCAGCTGAAAAAACCAGCTGAAAAGCTGAAACAAAAGACCCAAGTAAGGTGTAAAAGCTAAGAGAGAATCAGAATCTAGTCTCAACATGATAGAATAGCCTCTATAGTCTCAACATGATAGAATAGCCACAAAGTTGGCATGTACTATGTGGATACTCCATTGCAAGCTTGAAATAAAATATATCAAGGTGAAAGATGGCTAAAACAACTATGACGGTATTCCTATAATGTTGTTCATACTAGTTCAACGCCCGTGCTTCGCTTAGAAAAAAATAAAACCACTTTGCTCGTGAATTCATCTGGAATCTACAACACCACGAACCCCATCGCTGCCGCCGCCTCACTACGACCTCTCGGATGACTTCTCTCTCAGCCTCCATATCCTATCCGGCCCCGATCCCCTCCACCGTTGTTCTGACACCGCTCTAATTCGCCTCCAATGCTCGTGCCTTGCCATAGGCTCAATACAACATGACAACATGGCTTAAATACGGCGATGAGCAATAATAGACAAGAACAAACCTTGTGCAGAGAACATATTGGAAGGCAAGACGGCGGCAGCTAGCCAGTAGAGAACTGTATGAAACAAGCTTATTTCTCACACTAAAATCCAACCAGAAAGGCACCTAAAATTAACTGAACATACTTGCGTGAATCTCACAAAAATCCACACAATGCAGTCGGTGATGCAGGATTTGAAATAACAAATTAAATAGTAGAAAACTATATGCAATACTAAGTAAATTAAGCTAGTTCCAAAATACACTATTCATTATTAACGGCATATCATAATACTGAAACCAATTCATTCATGCAATCTGCATTCAAATTGATGATTAAATACGTAGCATTGGAGGAACCAAGCGATTCACTCCCAGCTGTTGATGGCCTTGAACCTCCCCCAGAAGATGGCCTCCCATTTAAGTGGCTGGGTGAACTGGAACTTCCATGATTCTTGGCTGTCAGAGTCGAAGACGAACCCCATGCATTTGGTGGTGTCTGTCAGTTTGGTGCCCCATGTGAGCCTGCCTCTAGCATTGAAACCAAAATCCCATGACAAAGTAATTACGAAAAACATTGACATCATCCAACACAACAAGAACATTGAAACAGAATAACAATTGGAAAGTATGGTCGCTTACTTCGGAACAAGTTCTAGATTGGGATCAAGGCCATTGTTTTCCAACCTACGCATGCAACCACTAAATCAATCTTAAGGTACAGAAGTCCATAGAATTAAGAAGCATTCACTTAAATTGGCAATAGAAATATCCAATCAAGAAAGTATTACCTCTGACTCGGTAAATTAATCGGCTTTGGGACTTTTCCTAAAACTGTCATGCCAGACTTCCTTGTCGGAGCAGCCCATCTGAAGAAAGAAGCCACACAGCAGAAGAAAAAAAATTAGCAGATAATATTTGTCTGCAGAATTGCTAATGTATTTCATAAAACAAGATAAAAGAATGCAAAAATAACACTTATGTTACCGCAGCATTTGAGACATCTCACGCCACCAGTGTTCAATAGTGCAGAGTCTCAAGTAGAGCACCAGAATTTGCACAAGATGGAAAAGACATAGATAACAGCCTGTGGTGTTTACTGCACAGGCGGTACACGTCCAACAGCCAAAACTGACAAAAACTCAAAAGATTCACACCACTTTGAAACAATTAGATGCCACGCCATGACATGAGTACCACACCCACTGTAGATTGTGCTCAATTGGCCCAACTTCCAAAAGAGGTTCAATATCAACATTGTCCAAAAGCTATCATCCATACCACTAATACAAATGAAACAGAAGCTGCATACTGCTTTCACACACAGGCAAACGCAAACCGATGTCATAGGACTCGAAAAACTCCCTAAATGGTCACAAAACAATGCGCGCGGCACACGCGTATAGCTAGAATTGCGACAGTACAATTCGGAATGAAAGTGGATTGCGCAGCGAGTGAAGACGTGGAATAGAGATTGTGAACCTCCTGTCCGTGGGGAGAAGTCTCGAGGCCATGGACCCTCCTCCCCACGTGGTAGCTCCCTCGCCGGGCACACGCCTCTAATTCCACGACTCAAATCGAGCAGGGCCAACCACCGGAGCGGGACAGAGGCCCTCGGGCGAGCGAGATCGAGATTCCTGCACCTCCTTCCCAGGGGGCCACAGCCACGAGGAGCAAGGTGGGGTTCGAAACCCTAGGGCCTAGGAAGAGGAGAGATAGGCGATCGACGAGGGGACGTGGAGCGGGAGCGACCGGGTGGGATCGGCGGCGGCGGACGTGGCACAGGAGGGAGGAGGTAGGCGGGGGCCCTCGGCGTCCTGCTGTCCAAAGAGGGCGAGTCGGGGCCGAGAGCGACTGGAGCAGATCACTGGAGCGACTGGAGCGGGAAGGGGGCGGCGCGAGCGCAGTTCGCATCCTGGGGGAGGTGGGGTGGCGGAGCGGGGAGGTCGCGTCGTGGGGGAGTGGGGTAGGTTTGGAGCAGGCGAGATTCACGTCGGAGGTGGCGGCCGCGAGGAAGAAAGCGATGCGCGGCGGGAGGCCTAGCAACCGTCGATTTCCAATCGCACGGTTGAAAACGCCTGACGGCAGAAAGGCGACCATCACCGTATGGAACGTTTACAGGAGTAGTGAGAGAGCGTCTATGAAAAGATGTGTGCAAACTACTCCTTAAAAGAAAAGTGAAAAAATATAGTGCGTAAAAACAAAGAGAAAAAAATAAAAATTTATTAAAAAAAGAGAAATTACGTTGAAAAAAAAGAAAAATATATTGAAAAATAAAAATGATATATATTTAAAAACAAAATTGGAATACTTATAATCGTGAACAGAGAGAGTATGTCTCTTTAGAATCTCACCTACTACTCTACTTAAAAGAAAAAAAATCTCACCTGCTACTACATTACATGGCAAATCTTCCTCGCAAGCACGTAACTGATGCCCAGTTGACCTCTGCATAGTACTCCTAGATGGCAACTGATGCGGCAGTGTAGATCGCTGAAACCTTGCAGTCTCCTACGCTTACTCTGGGAAAGTAGTGCCCTTTCAGATATCCCCAGCATGCATGACGTGATGCTGGTTCGCTCCATCTTGGCCATCCAAAGGCATGTACTGGGCCATGATCGAGCGGATCTCCGCATCCATGTAACTCTGATGACAAATGATCGTGCAGATTCGAGTCAGGCAGCGTCAGACATTTCATTGGTAGAGTGGCTAATGAAGCCTTACGTGTGACAACATGCAAATAAAGGTTAGAGCTTCTTTGTAACGCAGGAATTTCACAGAAATCACACAGGAATTTTATAAGAATTAGTTCAATTTCACAAAAAAAACGCAGAAAACAGAAAAAATTCTCTCGTTGTAAAGGAGGGCTAAAGGGAAGAGAGAAAATAGAGAGATGTCTTACCCTTAGCCTGTATTTGTACACTGCATATGCTCCAACGCCAGCAAAAAGGAGCCCAAATATGATGACCCAAGAGAAGCTCCAGCCAGCTCGGGCAGATGAGGCCTCTTTACCTGCGCATCATTCAGAAAATCAAGTGAATATCTAGTATTCAAGTAAGGCCACACGTTGCACTGACAAATCTGTGACAATCGCATGCCATTTGTCATAAAGCAATCTCAACCGTTAGAGGATCTAATTAACTTCAAAGATGCCCCCTCCATCTCTCAAAGAGTTTATTGCTGGAAATTAAAGTCAAACTAACTTTATTTTGACCAAGTTTATGAAAAATAATATTTATAATACAAAATAACTATGCTATGAAATTATTCATAGAGAATTTAATGGTAATAATTTGGTGTCAAATATATTACAAAAATATATGAACTTGTCAAATTTCATCTATGTTGACTTTGAACAATTCTAGAAATGAGCTCTTTGTGAGACAGAGTGTAGTAAAAAGGTATCAAAAGTCTATATCACATTCATAAAAGCGGCTACTTCTAGCGAATGTAGAACTGCAATGACAGTTTTGTAGACGAAAAATAAATATCACAAGTCCCTACAATATCTGGTTCTACTTCCATTGATATGATTAATAGCTTCGTTATGTGTATCAAAAAATAATGACATGACACAGGACATGTTGTGCAACACCCAGCATAATTCTTAATTCTATTTAGGAAGATAAACCCCATCTATTAAGTAACTACTATACACATGTTATTTCATAAACTAACCAACGACTGAGAAAAGGCTTATTTTCAATCGTTTAAAAGGAAGTACAATATCAAACATCTAAAAAAACACAGCAGGTGTATCACTTGTCATCAACGAAGCAGGTCAGGTTACTCACTGATGCAAATGTCATGCTCTCTCATGTATAACATGTTGTCGCCACTGCAGCTGCACTCGTAGCCTCCCCATGTATTCGTACAACTGCAACCCTTGCATTGGCAGAAACGTTTTTCTTTGCATTCGTCAACATCTGCAAATAGGTAAAACCATAAATCCAAGTCGGTCGAAAGTTTTCGAGACTGAAAAATATAGAAACATTTTGGGGTGACTTTTTTTTTCAGTTGCTCTACTATTAATGAAATAATATGCATCTCTCCTTTTTTGTTCAAGAAAATAAGCAAAGAATCATGTTGAACCGAAGAAATTTGTGGTAAGAACTCCTATTGACAAACTATTTTCTCAAATGGAAATGGTTTTGATAAATGTTTAAAGTGCTAAATTTCAACAAAATCAATATTGAATGCCATCGTTGGATCACTGAATAGTGTGACATGGTGTTACTGTTCATCTTATAGTTTTTGGGTGTTCACTGGGTCAGTATGTTTAATGTTGGATCATAAATGCTTTTAAATGCCACCTAGAACAACTTGGATTAGAGGTTAAAGAATTGAAATTTCCGAGGTCTTAGACGTGTCAAGTGAATCAAGATGAGACCTTTTAGTTAGCTGGAGTTGATTGTGTACTATGGTGATTTTTTTTTTTCAAAATGTACTAGTTATCTGACAGCTGCTCAAAAAACATATTCTTAACCCTGCTGTTTTTACTGAACTTGTGTAAAAAAAAAAAAGGAAAACTCGACCTGCAGGGGGTAAGACTGCCCCTGTGGTTCCTTAGACTTGTGAAGAAAAAATAGAGAGTCGAACCCAGGACCTAAGGGGTGCTACCGAGGCTCCTCAACTGCTAGGCTGAAGGCTTTTTCACAAAACAGCTATGTGAAGAATAATGCTTCTTTACCTATAGTGAAGAATAGCACTTCCTTATATATATATTATAGCAATGGGAGTAGATAGTGTATAAAAATGAGGTCGCGTGAGGTCAAAATTTTTTTGTAGTGATCTAAAGAGGATTGCGGCAACTTCAGTTGACTGGCCTGCATTTCATTGTGTCACCTGTAGAAATATTACTTAGTTTCTTATAAGCACTGTTACTGCATTTTGGCTTTGCTCAGTGGTAACGAGTTGACTTGAACCACACGGCCTTTTTTTTTATCACACTACCTCAATGTGCCTGGGATTTCAAATCTTTGTTTACGTTTGATGTGCAGTACCTAGGCCTTTAATGCAGAATCAAAGTACGGCCCTTTAGATAGGTTCAGGTTATGAATGAGTTTGTAGTATGTCACCTTCACAACTATTTACTCCATCACCCTTGAATCCTGCTGGACATTTGCAACCTTCGGATTCTTCGTTCTGCATAATTCCACATTTAGGTTTTGCAATGCAAACAACCTGGAAAGAAAGAACTAAAATGTCTCGAGAGAACATCAACTTACCAAGCAGGCAGAGATTGTCTTCCCCTCTTTAGTTTCCATCCAGCATCCACCGTTTTTGATCTCACACCTACCAATGCTAGAAGCTGACAATGGCAAGTGTCAATCCTAGTTGTACTGCCAAGTACTACCAGCTAACATAAACTTGGTAATAAGGTGCTCCTATGCAGAATTACAATCGAAAATTCAATGCAGCAACACTGTTTCACTACGACATATGTTGTCGTTTACTTATTATTCACTAGCATTTAGATTCATAACGTGTATGTAGATTTTTCATCAAAAAATAATAAAATTACTTTCACATAATTAATTTTTAAATAATTTTGCTAACATATAATTAGGAACAATAATTGTCAAAGCTGTGTATAGGAAATCCTAAGTTAAAAAAGAATAATATAATTATGCACAGAAAATTGTTGTAAATGCAATTTAGAAGTATATTCAAGTAGTACCTTCACAATTTGTATATCCATCACCAACAAATTTTACACCTTTCACGATAGGGCACACACAAACACGCCCACGGAAGGTATCCTGCATAGTCATATAAGGCAGTTAGAACTTTCGTACCAGACAGAACTGAGAAATAATTGACAAAAACATCTTCAGCATTTCTATTTCAAAACTGTACCTTGCATGCAGTAACATTATTAGCTTTGTCAAGCCAGCAGCCCCCATTGTTATCCAAACACTCATTTGTTTGAATCTCTAAATGGCATAAAATAGGGACGGGATAGAATAAATGCGACATCAGATAAGATCAAAGAAAAACTTTGCGTAAAAAAGAAAAAATTGCATACCCTCACTCAAACAAATAGCAGGCTCAGTTTTCTCTTGAAATCCTGAACAGATTGCTTTCAGGACAGCAACCTTGTCTAAATTACCTGAAGACAAAAAAAATGTAACACAAAGAACACCACATGTCAAAAGATAGAGCAATACAATATGCATACCTGGCTTCAAAAAAAAAACAACAAGAATACCTCTATATTGCCTATTGTTGATGACAAGGGTCGGTAGTATTGTGACATCTCCTTTTTTATCATGACCAATCTATACAATAAAAGCAAAGCGCTAAGTAACAACAAATTGATGAAAATATGCAAGCATGTACCACTGGTCAACAAAAAATTAATTAATTAATTAATTAATTAATTCGTACTTGTGCAACTTGTTCTGCCTTTAGAAGTTCATTTTCCTTGTCAGCATCAGGATCTCCAACACATTCCTTTATCTTATCAAGATCCAATCCTGTATCCAGAAGCCAATTAGATGGCAATTATAAAGAAAACTGGTTACAAGCTACTAAAAAGAACAATAAAGAAATAGAGAATTAGCTTTTCAAAAAGTGAGATATATACACGAAAAATGGAAAATAGACATACCAAGTGACTTAATAACATCACGGGCACATTCAGTTGTGTATTTCTTATCCTTCATCGGGCACCTAATTGCGAAATCATGCGCATAATCCCACCATAACCATGGCTTGCCAGTCTCATTAGCAATCTTGAATACACAAATTTGATGAAGATTTTGAATAACTACATCTTTTCCATCATACCCTTCACCAAAATCTTGCTCTGGGTCTGGTACACAATATCTTCCATGATTGATGCACTGCGATTTGCATTGCTCGCTTTCCACATGAGTTTCCGGACAGTACCATGTAATATAATGAGGAGTGAATTGTGTGTAACCCTTTTTCTCAAGAATTTGTGCAGTTCCTCTGAAGCTCCTCACAAAATCCATTTGCATATCACATTTAGGACCACATTCATCATTAGTGTTTGTCCAGAATTCATACTCCACACGCTCATCAGGATGGGGAAGAGATTCCCTCCAATCCAGAATAACACTGAGCATTTCACTTTTTTCCGCATATTTCTTAAGCTTATCACCCAATGTCTTTTCTATAAGCACTGAGGGAATAGTAATGTTTTCCAGGTACTTTGTGCCTACTTGTGGGTTGTCCATTGTGATTAAAGGTTCGCCCTTGTTATCCACAACAAGCACTGCTGCAGCTCCAGCATTTTGTGCGTTCCATGCCTTGATATTGAAAAAGCAATCTGTGAATCAGAAGACATAATGAGATAGAGAATTAGAAGGAAGTTTTTTTCCCACCAATCTAACAAGCAGTGAACAATCACGATTCTACAGAACCATTTCAACAGTACAATGCCATATGGATCCATGTAAACAGAAGAAAAGTTAAATTGTATAAAAGAGAAGACTGTAAGTGTGGGAATATCCTATTCTAGTTGTAACATGAAAATCTTATTCAATTTCATTTTAATCAAGCCATTAAACACACAGTATAAATCTTTGCTACTACTATCATTCGGAATATATCTTCGTACATCATTTTTTATATTTAGCTAATTGATCAAACATGCAGTATATTTTCCCAGATAATAACTCGATTATCACAACTGAATGGACGGGCAGCAAGAAAACGAAGATGTGCACTGGTCCGCACCTCCGCGGTCGATAAGGGCGAAGTTGGGGCGTGCGCCGGCCTTCTCGGGCTTGAATAAGGTGCCGTTGTTGAAGCTACTGCACGCCGTCCTGTTGGAGCTGGGGTACTTAACCCAGCCGTGCAGAGTGCCCCCGTACCTCGGCATCCCGAAGTTGCCGAGAGCGCAGTCGTACGCGCCCCTGAGCTCGTCGGGGGAGGTCACACGCAATCTATTCTTCTCCACCACGAACCTCGCCGCCGCCACGTCCACCACGGCCAGCGCCACCGCCAGGAGCAGCGCCCGCCACGCCGGCCCCCTCATCCTGCGCAACCCCGGCCCTGAATCAGAGCGCCGCCAATCCGATCAAGAAAAGGAACGGCGCCGGGGGTTCCTTGCGTCCAGCCGGCCGGCACTAGGGGACCAGCAAGCAAAGGTTTTTCTGAGGGATTGGAGCAGCTCGCAGCGGTGCGATATATCCAAGAAATAGACCGCGGGGAGCGGAGGTTCTTACAAGGCAGATCGACAAAGACTCTCCCGTGCCGTGCTGAAACAACAACTAGAGGCGGGCGGCCGGCCGGCCGGCCGGCGAGATCTCCCAAGGCAGGCCGGGTTGATGCTGACGGATGGAGATGGATGGACGCAGACTTGGCGCGCTTCCGCGCGGGGCGCAGGCGGAGAAAGCTGTCCGTTGCGCGCCCCGCACCCGACCAATCAAATCAAAACCAATTACGGTGGGATTAACTCGGAAAAACAATTTTAAAACTATACGAGAAAGCGATGGCGCCAGAAGCACGTACACGGCAAACAGTTTCTGGCCGTATCCAATGAGTGGTCGTGTACCGATAGTAACAGTATAATTTCCAGCGGCTTTGCTTAACGGTGAGGTTAAGCTTGGAGTTTTTTTAAGCTTAAATTTCTACGCTAGAGCTATATTGTGAACTCTCTCGCAGCATACACGTGTTATACACTATTACATGTACATTAATCCAACAAATTGTACGTATAATACGTGTCTTTGTTGATATTGACGAAAATGCAAGGCCTCCATCGACTCTGAGGAGTGTCACGGTTTGTGTCATCATACATTGTCCAGAACATGTGAAATATATATTTATTTAAACCCCAGGTGAGACACAATTTGCCAACCGAGCTACGGCCCGTCCTCGATAAGCTTGAGGTTGCGTGTGGCTCCAACATCCAGAGGCTTTTTGGATTATGCTCCTATTTGACACAATTTATTTTTAATTTATTCACAGAAATAAGTAAAATCTATGTTAAACAGCAAATTTATTTTACAGTTTAAAAATAAACTAAAGTCAGCTTATTTTTCAGCTGTTTTTCACCAGTAAAAAAAATAAAATGCTTTTTTAACTAGTTCCAGCTGTGTCAAATAGGGCCTGTAACTTTCATGAACTATTCAAAATTTGGTGTTAGTAGTAAGTTATTGGCAACACCAATTCAATAATAATGATAAAAAATTGGTGTTTGTTGCTGCTTTACCTTATTTTTTTTAAATATTACTATGACATGTAGAGTCTAAATATTATTTAAAAAAAATAAAATTTAGTCAAGTGATACCTCGTTTTGAAGAGATAATTACAATAAGTATTATGATGCAAACCATTTAAAAATTTGGTACTCATTCTAACATTCAAAATTTGTTTTAAAATATTTGTCATTCTCACTTAATAATACAATTAATCTATTTCTAATATACTTTTTCACTTAACTATTTACTCTCTCTCTTTTCAATACAACTTTTTCTTTTTCCAATTCATTTCTTTAATTTCTACACTAAAAACTATAATAACAATTAAAAATGAACGGAAAAAGTATACGGTTTATATGAATTATATATTTGTTAACACAATACCTAGCTAGGCTGAATCGAATTCTGTATTTACACGAACAAGAGAACAGTGCAGTCCTTCAAATGAAAAAGAGAGCGACAAAGTATAGGCTACGTGGCATGCTCAACACAGATGAGTAGGCCCTTGTTAGACTTCGCTATGCCCAGCAGCCTACTCCCTTGACGCTCCCTCGCTAGCTAGTGGATACAACACAGAGGGGCCACACAGAAGACTCGACGGTGAAGTTAGATCGGACGGGCCGCACTGAGATCCGGTCCATGCATTTCACCTCCGGACTCGCTCGCGCTCATCCGCAAGCTCGACGACCTCATCGTCACTTCCGTCAAAGGGTCGCCGCTGCTGAGTAGCCACGACTAGTTCATCAGAATTATGGGGAAGAGCTTCACTCCAGCTCAGAACAACACTGAGCATATCACCATTTTCCACAGATTTCTTAAGCTTATCCCCCAGTGTCTTTGATATAAGCGCTGTGGGAATAGTAATGTCTTTCAGGTACTCTTTGCCTTCTTCTGGGCTGTCCATTGTGATTAAAGGTTCGTTCTTGTTATCCACAATAAGGATTGCTGCAGCTCCAGCATTCTGCGCATTCCGCGCCTTGTCCGTGAAAAAACATTCTGCATCAGAAAACGTTTTGAAATAGAGAATTAGAAGAAATTCTTTGCTATCTAACAAGCAGTGAACAGTCACAATTCTACCGAACCGTTTCAACCTTACAATGCTAGATGAAGTCATGTGAACAGATGAAACGTTGAAATTTATAAAAGAGAAGACTGCAGTGTGGGAATATCTTATTATATATTATCATGGAATTATTATTTAATTTCATTTTAATCAAGCCATTAAATACATACTCCCTTTTGAGTCTGGGCGCGATAACTATGAAGAAGAGTAAAAAATGTGGAATGTTACGAAAACTAGAAGAGAGATAGAAATGAAGGGTTAAAGCGAAATGAGGGGCCCTGTTGCCGGGGGCTCCCCCCTCCCCGAAAAAAAAAAAAACAACGGGGTCTCCCAACCACTAGCGTCAGGATCGGACAGCAGGCGCATGCCACCGGAGCTCCGGGGCCTGTCAAAAAAATCCGGTATTCGAAAGTGAGAATGACTTATAATTTGAAAAAACTTTAGTAGATTAGAGCGATTTATAATTTAGAACGGATGGAGTAGTATAAATCTTATGTTGCTACATATCATTCGGAATATATATTTTGTGCGTTAATTTTGATATTTACGAAGATCTTATATTGCTATACTATCATTCGGAATATATTTTTGTGCATTAGTTTTGATATTTACGAGTGATTCTGATTCTAACATCATGCAAAGCATAACTAAACAAAGATTTGCTAGGTGGATAAGTAAGCAGGTTTTATATATAGTTTTTTTTTCAAAAGATGGAATCAGCATTGCAGGAACAGAAACTGAAGCATAAAACCACATGAAACCTGCTCTGCAATGGAATCCATTCATTTTGAGGTTTAGACATGGGGATTAAGTAACAATGGAAAATAAGCACCGAAAGAGAAAAGGAAAAAGGTAGAGAATATTGTGTACAAATTGTAAATCGTAGAACGACATTATTTTGTGATAGAGAGAGTAGAAGATATAATTAGGGACCAACAACCACAAGGAATTAAAAGCTAGATTGAAAATATCATGACAAAATATTTCATAGGCTCCATTTAAAAAAATTTCTTAATCAGATAATGACTGCATTCGTTGAGCCTACAGAAGTAAAAGAAGCGCATCCGAACACGCCCTACATGTTTAAATCACAACTGAAAGGACGGAAGAAAGAAACCGAAGATGAGCAAGGCAGGGTGGTCTGCACCTCCGCGGTCGATGAGGACGAGGTTGGGGCGTCCCCCACCAAACTTGAGCTTGAAGGAGATGCCGTCGAAGCTCTGGCACGCCTTCCTGTTGGACCTGGGGTACAGAACCCTGCCGTGCAGGAAGCCCCCGTGCTCCGGCACCCCGAAATTGCCGAGAGCGCAGTCGTACGTGCCCCTGAGCTCGTCGGGGGAGGTCACATGCAATCTATTCTTCTCCACCACGAACCTCGCCGCCGCCACGTCCACCACGGCCAGCGCCACCACCACGAGCAGCGCCCGCCACGCCATCCCCCTCATCCTGCGCGGAGCACCGCCAATCCGATAATGAATGGAAGTAACGGTGTCGTCGGTTCCTTGTGTCCAGCCGGCCGGCACGTACTAGTGGACCAACAAGCAAGGTTTCTCAGAGGGATTGGAGCAGCTAGCAACGGTGCGATTTATCCAAGAAATAGAGCGTGGGGAGCGGAGGTTCCCACGAGGAGGCAGAAGATCCAGGACCTCGACAGAGACTTCTCCGTGCCGTGCCGGAAACAACAATGGAAGAGAGGGAGACTGGCCGGCCGGCGAGATCTGCCAAGGCAAGCCAGTTGATGCCGACGGATGGAGATGGATGGAGCCAGGCTCGGCGCGCTTCCGCGCGGGGCGCACGCGGAGGAAGTCGTCCAAATAAGACAATTGCCATCTGCCATGGAGACGCAGACAATATTTTGAGCCGATGACATATGAAACACCACCAGATGCCCATGCTCTATTGCATTTGCTCGAAGGAAGCAGAGCAACGCCTCGGCTGTATCGAATTTTGCATTTACGCGCACAGGAGAACGTACGGCGTGATCCATTAAAAAAATGATAACGGCACCTTTTTCGGTTCTTGACTAGGATTAAATTATTATAAAAATATATCTTTTATGTAATCTCTTCAATTTTAAAATATTGCTACCATATTTTCAATATCATTTTTAACTATTCATATTCATCAAAACAAAATATTAAAATATGAAAAATTATTAATAGTATTTTAAATACCTTTAATAATAAAGTAAATCATAACAAAATATATGAGCATGTTGCATCTTTTTTGGGTTATGTACCACAGACCAATTTTTTTACTTCATATAGTCTCGATACATATACTAACACTACAGTATAAAAAATATTAATTTTAAAAAATAATATATTAATATTAAAATTTGAAGTTTGTTATTCTTCAGTATAAATTAACAGATAGATAGAAGTCGTGAGAAGCGATATATCGGACCATCCAAAATGAATTTGTTTTATTTTTTAACAGTTTTTTTTATCTTATATATTTGTTTCAAATAATTATATTTTGTTAACTAATAATGTCTTTATAAACTCAAGATCTCGGAGATCTGTACAGAAAAACTGTATTTTTTTTAAGAAGTACACATTACACATACGTGCTTTCTTTACGAAAAAAATTCGCAAAACTACATTAGAGGCTAGACTTCCATTGTAGGCCTACTCATTTGAGGCTCCCTCGCTCGTGGGTACAACAAATATGGGCCGCAGGGAGGAGTCGGCGACGGAGTTAGGGTGGGTTTGGTTCTTCACCGATGCTTGGCGTTCCAAAGTTTGGCGCGCCGTTGAAGTTTGGCCTTCGCTTGGATTAGCACCAAACATTGGCTCGCCCGCATGAATTTGGTAGAGGCAAGCTACAGCACGTTGCCGCCGTTGGTGTGGATGAGGGCGAGGAAAATGGCCGCCGATGATTTTGGCAAGTGAGAGAAACGTTTGCAGTCTAGGTGGCAGCAGCCCATACATATATTTTGTGATATATTTTTACCATTAAATTTTTCTTAATTAAATCTACAAAATAAGATGTTATTTGGCTATATTTTTTTAAAAATATTATATAATATGTGGATTCTACGTGTCATATATATACAAATTTAGGAGGATTTGTTAAAGTTGTAATATGCACATTTTTCTTCTAATAAGCCGTATATAATAAACCAAACATTCGTCAACTTCAACATTTTTAAAATCTGTTTTCATAATGCTTACAATCTGACAACTTCAAATTTTAGTAATGCTCCCGTATATAATAAACCAAACACACACGCTTAGACCGAATAAGCCGCATCGAGCTCCGGCCCATGCTTCCACCTCCAGATTCGCTCGCACTCGTCAACAAGCTGGCTCCCATATATAATAAACTAAACACACGCTTTGACCGAATAAGCCGCATCGAGCTCCGGCCCATGCTTCCACCTCCAGATTCGCTCGCACTCGTCAACAAGCTCGACCTCACCATGTCTATCAAATCATCGCTGCTGCTAAGTACTCCTATAACCACCACTAGTTCTTGTACAATTTCGTAAGGTCATCTTGGTCTTGCCATGGTTCTCGTGTTGCTGCTGGAGTTTATTGTCTTGTGGTTGATTGGCCACATATGACTTTAATCACATCAAAATGTGTATTATATACAGTATCGATTGCGACAATTCTGCTTTTGTCACCTCTAGTTCTCTATTGCTTCCTCCATCTCAAAATAATCTCAAAATAAGTGTCGTTTTACATTTTCAAACTTCTCATTTTAATCATTTGCTTTATTAAAAAAAATTATTTTTTTTATTTTATTATGAACCGATTTATTATTAAAAATACTTTAACTTGACTTATTTATTTTTGTATTTTCATAAATTTTTTTAATAAGATAAATGATCAAACAACGATTTAAAAAAGTTAAAAACGTCATTTATTTTGAGACGGAGAGATTACTCCTTCTATGTATCAGTACAAGGAGCTACTGATTTAAATTTAGACCAGCAGCCTACAGTACAGCAACGCGTTACAGGTTGGATTATTTAAGGGTCCAACCGAAAGAAGTCGTCGTCATCATCGGCGACCTCGAATCCGAGGCTGTTCGGAGACGAGGGGAAGTTCCCGGCGACGCCGACGCCTCGGGCACCAGGCGGCCTACCATGCATTATGTCACTATAGTCCTGTGCTGACCCGGCCACTGTTCTCGCTGACATCACCCCGGCGGCGGAGCCCACGACGGCCTCGAGCCCGTACTCCACCTCCATGAACGATCCGGCCGACGAGCTGAACAGGTCGTCGCTCGTGCACCACGACGTGGACAGCTGAGTAGCGGCGCCCCCGTCCATCTCCAGCACCTGGGTCGACGAAGCGCCGCTGGTGCTGCCGGCGTTGGCGCGGCTCGGCGCGAAGCTGATGAGGTTGCTCGCGCCGCCGCCGTCGGGCGCCGCGCCGGCTGTGGCGTGGATGACCAGCGGGATCGTGGCGGGGTCCCTGCAAGTGTGCTCGCCGTAGTAGGTCACGACGAACTTGGACGGGTCGGTCTCGCAGAGCTGGACGTGCCGCTTGGCGTCGCAGCCTTGGTCCGACTTGTGCGTGCACCTGAAGTAGCTCCTGCACCGCATGCAGAAATATATCATTGTTTTGAGATCAGCTAGCTCCTCAATTTCTTCAAACATCTCTAATCAAGCAACATACTAAGTACCTCGGATGCAGTGAATTTTGTATCTCTTTCTGCCCATATTTGCGCCATATGTGGCCGTCGTCCAGCGAGGCCGTGATCCTTTGATCAAGGGCACGTTGTGATCTGACGAAGCAGACGCACGGGCAGGAAGAAATCAGAAACGTGACACGAGTGCTCCATCGATCGATCAGTCATGGCTGGAACTTGGATCCTCACCTTCTGGGAACGCTGCAGTTCCTCGTGTTCCGGCTCGAGCTCGCCGGCGGCTGCGGCCTCCCTCCCACCGACCCGGCGCGCGGCCTCTCGCCTCCGGCGACGACGTCCAGCGCCGACGTCGCGTTGGCCAGCCTGTTCAGGCAGTTCAGCACACCGTCCGCCACCTCCTCTGCCCACGGCGCGCGACGGTCACCCAGCTGCAGCAAGAAGGTCTTGAGCCTCTCGACGCCCTCGCGCGCCTCGACCAGGTCGCTCGCCGCCGCGGTCGCCCTCTCCGCCGGCACGTCGCCGCCCGACCACGCCATGATCCTAATCGGCCACCATGCCGCCGGTTTTACGGAGAGCACTTTCTCCCCGAGATAGCTAGCTAGCCAAGTAATAACAGGGTAAATAATGGTTACCAATTTTTTGCTTCTTATTATCACTGATGAAAATTAAAAGTGGTGTGGAAGGGTAGAAAAAAGCGAGCAGGGGAAGCTGCATGGAAGGAACTAGTGATGGGATCGAGGAAGGGTACCAACCGTTGCTGCACACACAAGCCGTCATCGCGATGACACAGGCAACTTGAGGTCATGCAGGCGTCGCTGTGGACCCAAGGTCGCCGGTAATGCCTAGGCAATTTCTCCTGCGCCGTCACATCTGCTTTAGGGCCCTGAAAAGCTCAGGCTCGCATTTGTTACTGACTCGAAGAAGCATTTACAGTGGTTTTTATCGATAATTTATTGTTTTGTTGATGTGATAATAAAATTAACTACTCTCTATTTTTTAAATTGATGTCGACATTAATTTTTAACATTAACTTTGATCATATGTTTTATTAAAAAATTAGTTTAAATATGTAAAATTTTATGCTGTGACTCAAATAACTTTAATAATAAATAAAATTATAATAAAATATATAATATTTATTAAAAAAAAATTAAATAATACAAATAGTCAAAGTTAAAGTTAGAAATCAGCCGCGATAATAATTAAATAACGAAGAGAGTAAGAGAGAGAACGTAAAATGAAGAAATCGCTTCTAAGGTAAGGAACGAAGTCTTCCCTCGAATCGATGCTCCAAGAAACGATCTCCACCGCGTTGGGAAGACTCAGCTCGTTTCCATGGCGTAGAACCCAGATCCCGTGCGGCTCTAGCTTTCTTTCCCCGCCTGCGCGGGAACGCAGCCCGCCATCCGCCTCCCGGTCCCGCGCTCGCCCGCGCACGCCGCCTCCCGCTCTCTTCCCGCGCGCATCGGCCGACTCCTTCCCGGCCAGGCGCGAACCCAGCCGGCGCCCGCCTCCTGGCCTCACTGAGTCACCACCTGGGCAACGGGGACCGTTGAGGTGGTGCTGGCCTCTGTGCGAACGAGACTCCACCCACCACCGCTGGATGCTGCGAGCCTGCAAGGTGCTGGGAGGTCACGTGCGGCAGGTAAAAGCATATGGCGTATGATTTGTTGATTCAATTCGATATGGTGTATGTTTATTCGTGGTGTGGCTTCTTGATTTATTTTGGTTATACAATGAGCATCATTCTGGACACAATTTTACAGCTGCAACTGTGCAGGTTGTCATTTTCTTTATTGATAAATTTTGTCCACCCCGCAGCTCTGAGTAATTTGCTTTCGGTAGAGATGGTTTGCCCAAAATGATTGACAGCGTTTGTTTCTTTGGATTGCAGTTCAAGGAGGATGGGTGCAAATATCATTTTGAGAAGTAGAGTGACTGCAGAACAGCAGATGAATATCAGTCTATAAATTTTGCCTGTTTAATCTCTGTCTGTAAAATTTTGCCTGTTATCATCGTGTCTTGTTATCATGTTGTCTGTCCTTCATCTTTAATAAATTACAAAGTTTAGTACTTATCAAGAGTGTCGCCTAAGAAAATATTGAACGTTGCTGCCGCAGTGATCATGTTGCCTAAAAAATGTCATACATATTGTTGTCTTTGGGCAAATTCTTTTTGTAAGCTGCTACTTGTATGTTGCCACAATCAGGGGCGAAGCTAGTGCAGCATCTCGACGGTGTCAGAATGCTTAGTTGATGAGGTCAATTAGCTCGATAGGCAATGATAAACAGTATTTTCCATTGATTTGGCCAAAAATCGTGGGGGCCCGCTGACCCCAACAGATGCACGTAGCTTCGCCCCTGGCCACAATTAAATCAAACCTCATTTATAGATCATGCAAGAGATTATTAATTTTTTCTCTCCATAAAAACTAGTATAAAAACTATGCATGGGAGGAGATTAGGGGTGCGTTTGGCAACAAGAAACACTTCGGATTCAGTCGAAACACCTCCAAACGCTGCCTGGGTGAAGTGTCTCAATCTAGAATCATTGTGAAACGTTTCGGCCTTTTGCATTGGTGAGGTGAAACGGCAAAATAGGAGTTTCACGGATGAATCACTTCGTTTGTTATCCACTATACCACTCTAAAGAATATTTTTGAAATTTTTTTTGAACGGTTAATCTTTGAAAATTCAAAAAAGTTCCCAAAAATTTTCAAGTTTGTTTCATCAATTTTATCTCGTCGAGTTTTTTCATGTAAGTACCCTTACTTTAAATTTGAATCATTAAAAAAATTGTTAAACGGTTTCTGACTGATTCTGTTTCTGACAAAAATATTTCTGAACTGAAACGTACCAAATGCACTCTAGGTCTATAAAACAATTTATTGCCCTCTCTCTCTCCTTTAGATACTACCTAACGAAACTATCCATTAAGAGTGCCCTCAGTAACAAGATAGGCGCTTAATATGACCGATAGCACAGGATCAATATCGAAAAAAAATTGTGTGGTATCGATGCTACATACGTGGCACCAGATCTTATTGTTAATTATAAGTGTTAATATTAACCATTTATGCTAACATATAAAGTAATGTTAAGATCTAGTGTCATTGGTGCCATACATTTTTTTTTTCCATCAGTGTCCTCATGAACGATGCATGTGCGATTGATTTTCATAGAGCGCCCTTAGTTAAGTCCCAAATGACTCAAGCAACTGATATTCATAACTTAGATGTGTTTCGTACGTCAATTATGGTAGTGGGTGTGCTATCATACAATTTGCCAAGCTAATCTTCAAAACAAACATGATTTTTTTTCTCTCGAACAGTTAATATTATAGGTGTTGATACCTCAATTTGTGTTATACACCCGAAGTATTCCACGGCGCAAACATCCCACGATCCCTCAAACCATAAATGCGTGACCAAGGTTGTAACAGTTACCAAAATTGAAGTTCTTTCCCAACAAACGCATGGATGTAAAGTTGTTATCACGCAAATATACAAATACATCTAATGTAAAGTTGTTATCCAAAAGGAGGTTCAAACCTGTCTAACTCCGGTGTCCCTTTATTAGCTTCTCGATATTCACACTACAGATCCTACTCAGATATCTGACGTACTGATCTCAAGAAACCAGCATCGACACCAAGGGATAAGGTTGATTCATATACGGTTAATACCGCTCCATTCTGCACTGCATCTACAACGCTAAATCCAGCAGCAGAACGTCACACAATGCTTGAGTTTGCTTTTCACGCCAGAACACCAACGAATAAATAATACAGGAGGCGCTATAGTTTTGCCCATTTTGCATGTTTTCAGGAAAGTGAACCTCGTATATATTTTTTGCTGTGAAAGGTAGAAGTCCTAACTTGACAAGCCACTACTTAAAAAATCTCCGCGTCTAAAGATGAAAATGGTTAACATACAGCGAGGTGATACAAAAGATTGGCAGGGTGAGAAAAGAATGGATCTATGTACGTCTTTATTTCCTAATTACAAGCTACCACGAGTTCTACCTTAAGATACAGAGTGTGTATATCATTTCCCAATATCTGTACAATTGTCATTTTACTGGCCACCAACGCCAGAGCTGTTTGGTGCCAACCAGTAGTCAGTTCCCTTGTCAGCCGCTGACCTCTTCTGCGATCTGAGTTTGTATATCATATCAATTTTTGTCCTCGCGTATAATCTGAGACCAAGGTTTTGTCAAAAGAAGAAAAATAATAACAATAATCAAAATGTCAGCAACCGTGCATATTGAAAGGTTACTAACAACAGTAAATCTGTTAAAAAATAGCAGCAACTGTGCATATTGAAATTTTGAAAGGCTACAAATAACATTAAAGCTGTTAAAAAATAGCAGCTAATTGAATTGAAGAATGATCACGTCTGACCAACAAAAATACTAGTGAAATTGCTGTGCATATCCAAAAAAAAGAAAAGAAAAAAAAGCTCCCAATGCAAGCACAGAATACTGATAATAAATACTATTTCCATACTCTTTTTGTTGACATGATTAACACTAATTTGTTCTAATCCATCACGAAAAAATATAGATGTAGTAACAATTTTCTGCTATGATGTAAGATGTTTTGTTGGCTATGGTACCAAGTAATATAATATGTGCACAAGTATGCAGCAACGAAAATATGACAAGATGCTCCAAAAATCAAACAATGCGTGCACCGGAAAGAAGTGAGATCAGAAGGAAAATATATCCACATGATCATCTGCGCAACTGTTCTTTTTAAAAAAAAGTATATTAACAGTCCAGATAGAAGTACATATAGAACTTACCAAAATTTTGGTAAACAGCTCAATGAATGAATCAACGTAGCCACAAACTGGATCAACAAAATAAATGGGTAAATAGTTGTTAGCTAATGTCACTTTGAGGCCTTGAACCCAACTGTTGAGGCAGTTTTTTCAATAACTCAGCTTCTCTTGCAATTTGAATATCAGACGGCCAAAAGATCTGATATATTACTTTGCAAAGGAACCTAGGAAGCAACCCGAGGACTATTATAAGACAAACACTAAGCCAATAAGTCCTTGAAGCAGCCATATTGTATATTGTTCTGCCAGAAACGAGAAAATAGAATCTCAGGTTCTGCCTGTGTCATAATAACAGAAAAAAAAGTCAAGACAGAACTTACCCATAGTTAGGGAAAATGGGAATAGAATCGATTAGCACCATGCACAAAAAAGTGGCAGCTATAGAACCCCATACGGCAAGATGGGTTATAAGCACCCAACGCTGAATGTCCATGGCAAGATGAATATTGACAATTATAACCACGGCAATTGTCCACAAACTCCCCAAACTCCAGATGTCCATTGTACTAATATTATATGTGAAGAAAGGAACATAGAAAAGGACAAGGCTTTGCCATAAGGTATCTAGCATTGTGATCCAGAAGAGAGTCAAGTTGTAGCCCTCGTTTCGAAGCCCGGCCTCATACAGCCTTGGGTAATAAAGAAGTGTATTGTGACTCAAGTTCTTGTCCAGAACACCAACTACTACCGTGGGAACCGATGTGTATATAAGGGAATAGAAGACACTGCTCCAATCAGTCAGTGCAAGAGTTGCAGAATAAGCTGTATATAGGATGTACCTACAAAGATCAGGAAGCAGCAATCAGATCAACCTGCATACTTAAGACGAAAGAATAGATGAAAAAGCAAATCAGAGTTCCGCACTGAAAACTTCAACGCATCAAGTAAGGATGATTGTTTGAGCCCCATTGTTTTTCACTTTTCTTTTACCCCTCTTCCCATAATTTAAGTTGTCCTTCAAAATTTAATGCACAAAGACCCAAACACCAAAAAAATTAATACAGAATGCGCAGGGGCGGGGAGCGGTACCAGAAAAGCATCAGGACAAAGACAGCATTCCGGTAGAAGTTATAGAGAATCATGTATGCGATACGCTGATAATTCCAGTGTCCATGTACAAGAAGTAATCTCTTTAGAAAGCGGAACTGTCCCATAGCAAAATCTGAAGCCATCACTGCTTGACGACCTTCTTGACCGCATATTCCGACACCAACATCTGCCATCTGTATCATCGAAACATCATTTGCCCCTGCAAACAGATGAAACAGAGAATGATGGAAAAAAATATGTATATATCACGAGATTAAGTGATATTAAGGAAAAGAGCTAGTATTGATTCCTTTCTTACTAATCAATCAAATATGCATAACTGAAGTAAAAGCTGCGTTAATCATTAGACAATACATAGAGAAATGGACCAAATGGTTGTCATAACAGCTCTTGCACCACTATAAAACCACTGAATTAATCATATCAAGTGCAATGATCATATAATCAACAGGTTGCATCAAACAGAACTTCTGAAAGGATGCTAGGATATTAAAATAGAAATTCCTTAAAAATAGGTCAAAACATTACCAGTAGTATTTTGAGTATCATTTGCCTTGTCATGCAATTATAAATTGGTTTAGGGCCCATTACTCACAATGTGATTCATGCAAAAAACTAGAAAGAGATGCTCATTGCTGCAGACCTTCAATTCTAGTTCAAGTAGGTTACCATCAATAGCAATTTCCCCGAAAAATGCTACTCAAGAATTAGGCAGAAAAAATACGAAGAATTAAATAACAAAAAGAATAAGATGCATCATCTTACCATCACCAATTGCTAGGGTCATGTCACTCGTTCTGCTTTTAATCAGATCAACAATTCCAGCCTTTTGAAGAGGAGCAACACGGCAGCATATGACGACTTTACAGGAAGTTGCCAGGTCAAATAACTGTGAAATGAAAATTTCAAAACAAATGAAGAATGAGGGACGAGCTATCAGTTGATCTTATATTTATACAATCAGTTATTATATGTGCACGAAGAAGGAAGTAACCAGGGTTGCTGAAATGTGGAAGCAAGAGATGGAATCAAACCTCAGATTCAAGCTCTTTCTCAAGAATATACACAAGGGAGCTCCCATCAATTATCAATGCTAGCTCAGTGTTATCAAAAATCTCACTTTGCTCTGACTTGTTGCCATCAACGACTCCTGCTGATTGGAAATTTTGTATGGCATTTTCAGTTACGTGAGATCCCGGTTTAGAAGCATCACTATTGTATGAGTCTTTTATACCTTGTGAACCCCTTCCAAAATCAACTGACTTTATTCCATATTTGGCTTTAGCATCAGCTAGAAGACGTCTGCATTCAATCTCTGAGGAACCATTTATGATAACTGAATGCATGCTTTGTGTCAAAAGTCGACATGACAAGCCAATCGATATAGCAGTTTCCTGCTTATCTCCGGTGAGAACCCAGACTTTGATTCCAGCCTGTCGGAGGGACTCAATGGCCTCAGGAACACCATCTTGCAGCTTATCTTCAATTCCAGTTGCACCAAGAAGAGTTAGATCACACTCTACCAGGCCTGCCGCCTGACGGAGCTTTGCTGATCTCTCATGCATCGAGGTGCTAGCTTCTTCATACTTTTCCTGCCATTCAATGAATTCAGCATCTGTCAGGTTCTTTGAACCAATCACTAATGTCCGTAGACCCTCAGTTGAATAACCTGACAAATGATTTTCTGTGGCTTCTCTAATTTTATCATGCAATGGATCATCAAGCCTGTTGTTGACCCCTTGCTTCAAAATGCTTAGCATTGATGTATCAGCACCTTTAACAAGAACCTTCACATTGTTGTCCGGAAACCTTACAACAACAGACATTCTTTTTCTCACACTGTCAAATTCATGGAGGCCAAGAACATCTAACCTGATTATAATAAAAACAATGTTGCTTAGCAGATACAGTGTAAATATTTTGGATAGGTAAAAAGTTTAATTGACAGTCAATGGGGCAGGTATTGGTGGTAGCTACAATGCTGCCATAAAGAACTCTGGAATCAGGGGTACTGTAGAACTTACCTTATCCTCTCCCCCTGAACATCTATAACAATGTGACCAGTTGTCCTTTCCACAAGAGAATATCCATAGGCAGAAGCTGCAGTTACTAAGGCCTGCTCATCTGGTGACTCGCCCTGGTAATCAATTGAACCTGTCTCATCGACTTCGTTTGTCAAATCAAGACTCTCTGTGCTGACTGGAATTACAGTGTTGCATGCAGCTAAAGTAAGGAAAAAGTCGTGGGCAGTGAGTCTTTCCTCCCCAACCAATGGTCGACTCAGAAGTGCCAAGAGTGCCAGGTCAACACTGCTAATCGTTTTCCCCTTCCGTCCATGTTGTCTCAATGACTCTGCCCAAGTAGACAAGCTTAAGGACATAGTTTATGATTACATTCTAACTAGGCATAAAGAACAAATGAACAAAGCCCACAACTAGATCTCTACTGTTTCAATGATGGACAGAAACTTATATCAACAAATAGTCTTTGGAGAATCAAGAGGAAAATGAACAAGTTACAGTGATGCAATGAGTTCCTCTGTTACAAAACTTCTAATAAAGGTCTAATGTTGCATTCATTTGTTTCTTAGAAATTATTCATTATTCTTCTATTTTAAGATGAGAACTTAAAGCAGGGTGAAGCTAGGCTAGCACTAATGGTGGTGCCAATATGCTATCTATGCCTAATTTTCATGTGATTTAATCGGTCCAAGTGACCTTACAGCTCTAAAAGGTCTGCGACATTCTTTCACAATCGCAAAATAAGATTATAAGAGCATAGAAAAGCTGAAAACAGTGTCAGTGACCTTGCCTGTAGTGCTTATTTCATAAGACGAGTCGCTAGTAACTTGCAAGAAGCTGCCATAGTTCTTTCCGTAGATGCTAGCTTGCTGGAATTCCATCTTGTTTTGTGTCAAGGTACCTGTTTTGTCAGAGAATATGTACCGTATTTGGCCTAGATCTTCATTGATATTCAAGGAGCGACATTGAAATCTTGAGCCCGAAACACTGTCATACATCTTTGTATCTCCAATCATAAAGTACGACTGTCCCACTCTGACTAGCTCCATGGTGATGTACAGAGATATTGGTATCATTATCTGGAAGATAATGACGGAACTCAGGAAGGAGAAAAATATCTCCAATGCAATTCCATAGAACTTGAAGTCTTTTCTGTTTTCACGACCAAATGTGAAATATTTTTTCCTGTAATATGGCAGCGCATCCAGGTTTTTGGAATTTTTAAACAGCCATACCCCCATCCCAGTAGCCACAACAGAACATGTGATCAAGAGAAAAGCTGATAACCAAAGGGTTTCCCTGTTCATGTAGCCCTCTAGGTTGCTGCTCTTTGAAGGAGATATTGTACTGTTCAACATAGCTTTTGTCTCCTGACCAGCATAGACAACTACCCCGATAATCCATTCAGTGTTTTTGAGCTGGCACCCACGCAGGACAATGTTCGATTGTCCAAGTGGAATCCTCTGACTGTTCAACTCCATGGTAGCTGTAAACTCATAGATATTTCTGTTAGGCTGCTCACACTTGATCAAGCCTGAATATGAGCCGTCACACACCATGGTGGCAGTTTCTTGGCGGGCATACCTTGTTTTTAGGTTTGACTCACCGTCTAAATTCATTGTTTGGATATAGGCTATGCCATTTGGATCACTTGTACCTAGCAGGACCATATCACATGGCATTGTTTCATTGGAGTGAATTTTGACAACCTCACCTGCACAGATACTTTTCCATTTCTTTGGCCGAAAATCACCGTTTTGAAATACCAGTGCCTCTCGGTTATTTTCATTCCTGTCTGATCTGTGGCGCCTCCAGTCTTCGTAACCATCTTTTATAGCAGTCACAAACAACACAAAAAGTAAGGGGAAAAGAGAAGCCGTCCGTCCAAACACAGCCAAAGGAGGAAGCTGATTAAGAGCAGCGATAACCAGGAAGTATACATAAGCCAGCCGGTGAAACTGTATGAAGAGATTCTTAGGCAGGAAAGTGATCAAAGTATACTTGCTTGTTCTGATCTCATTGCCCGTGAATTCATATCGATCGTTTGTCCTGTCTGGATCATTTATGTAAATTAGCCTTGGATCATGCTCTGATGAAAATGGATCTTCAAATTGTGTGCTCTTGTTCCTGACTCTCTGGGAGCGGTTAGGCTTCTCTTGAGAGGAAGATACCACATCGATCTCAAGGGATGCTGGAGAACACTGCATCTCCATTGCACCACTCCAAGAAACCTTCCTCTGCCTCTCCTTCTGAGAGCATTCCACCGACAGACGATGGAAGAAGTGTGAATCAGCAGACTGGAAATGCTCGGTTGTTTTCTTTACATCAGACTCCTCCTGAAGTTGTCTTGGCACTGCCTCCCCTTCATCAACAAAGTTGACAGAAGCCGTTTCACAGTCCTCGCATAATGATGAAGAGAACGAGTCGGTGCGGCAGAGGCAACCCAATGAGCCTACTGAACCCCGAGCAGGAGCCTGTTGCTTTGGAGGTGAACCTTCACCTCCCGATGATGACAGGAGCAAGGGTTCACCAGTTGTCATATATGACTGATAACTCCCCACCCATGCACCACCACAATACGCATCCAAATTATCAGAATGAAAGGCTCAGAGGCGCAATACATCACTGCATCACACATATGCTAAATCAACTCATTTGCATGACTCAGCACCATGTGCAGCTCCCAAACTGCAGATTACTCTGACCTAATGAAACAAAACAGACAAGAAAAAACTTTAACCTCATCAGTTCAGGTATTAGCGTAGCTAAAAAGACTGTCAACCATGAAGTGAACAATCTATTACCCGAAGCTAGATCAATAGTTTCCACGAGCCTCTATCGACTGCTATTAACTTGAAGTAAAACGCTAGAATCAGCAACTTCGGTGGCCCAAAATGCAAGCACCATTACTCACCCAAAGAAAATGAGCAACTCAAAATCTTAACAATCGCTTACCATGATCGAACACCTAAAGTCCAAGTTTCTATCCCTAAGCTAAGTCTACATACTCGCACCTCTTGCACCGAGAAAAAAAATATAGCGGATAAAACACCCCCGAATGGATTTACAGAAAACATTTCCCCAGATCGCGCCAAATTGAGACAACCAGGGGACCAGGACAGGATCAGGACACGCACCAGAAGGGAACGGCTCGGGATCGAGCCAAGCCAATGCCGTGCTGCGCGTGCTGCGGCTGCGCGTCGTGGCGCGGCGAATCCGGGCGGCGCGCCTCTCGCGGATCTGAGCGCGCGGCTGCAACGGCGGGGGCGGCTGCAGCTGCGGGGAGCTTCCCGAGCTCGGATCGTATGGGTCGGCGGCGCCGCGCGCCAGGCCTAGGGTTTCGCCGCGGCGACGGCGACGGCGCAAGGCGGAGAGGAGACGTCGGGCGGCGGAGGTGCGTGGTGAGAGATGAGTTTTCCAGCTACTTTTTGTTTTCCTTCGCTTTTTTTTTCGCTTCGTTTTTCCGCGTTCGCGAGATCGTGGGGCGGAGACAAGGCGGACGAGTGGAGGAGCGCGCATTATTCACCCCATTCGTCTGGTTTGTACGCTAGTGAAGTGAACCGCGCTGTATTTCCTGGGTATTCCGATTTTGCCCATGGCGGCACGGTGTCTTTCTTTGTTTGATGACTGCGTTGGGGCTATTATTGGATGAGCTTATCATCAACTAATCGATCAGTTTCGGCAGTTCGAAATCGTAACTTTTTGAGCTGCTCAACCACCTTCAACCCCTGGACTCTTCTGCCAATAATAATTTTGGTACGAGTGATCCTGTCTTTGATAATTTACACCTCTTCTACACCACAAAATTTCACAAAAATTAGTTTAATTTTATAAGAAAAACATAGAAAAACAAAAAAATCTCATGTTTCAAAGAAGACTTTAGAGATTTTTTGGATTGCGGGATTTTTTCTAAATCTTGTATTTCATGTGAATTTTTTTGCGTGATTTATGTAAAATTTTTGTACTCTAAAGTAGGCTTTAAAATTGTGTTGTGTAAGAGTCCATGTTGACTTGGAGCGCTCTCCTCATCTCTCTCTGCTGGCCTATCTATTTTTTTTAAAGACCCAGCGTCTCCCGGCATTTTATATAAGGAGAAAAAATATAATATACAAGAGTATGTACAAGTCAACAAGAAAATCATTGCAGCAACAACCAATCACTCACTAACAGAGGCAACAACCTTAACTAACTGCTTCGCGCTCGCCACGCCCCAGAGGGCGGCTTCAACCTTGAGAGCCGAAACAATACGCGAGAGCAATTGCAAAGTGTCATTGAAAACTCTCGCATTCCGCTCATTTCAAATGGTCCACACTGTTAGAATGATCAGACTGCATACCCCACTGAAATCATTCCGCGGCTATTGATCTGTAACCAAGGTGAATCAGCTAAGAACATCTCTTGTATCAGTTCAGCTCGCCGGATTGAAACGTTGATCATGCAACTATACTGATATGGCATGCTAGAGCTGTTTGGCGAAGGGACACTCAACTATCAAGTGATGAGCTGTCTCTAGGTTGCGATAGCAAAGATGACAGAAGTACTGATTCGGCCATTGGCGGAGCTGTAGCCGATCAGCGGTCCAGACACGATTCTGAAGAAACAACCACATAAAGAATTTGCAACGAGACGGCGCCCAAACTTTCCAAACTCTGTCCGAGAAGATGGACATGGTCCCCCCATGAACTGCAACTCATACGCCGACTGAGCAGAGTATTCACCGGATGCAGTTCTTGTCCATTTGATCTCATCTTTGCCAGGCAATACAAGGTTCAAGTTCAGCCCCTCTATCAAAGACCAGAGGCGAACAAAATCTTCTAGCAGCGCCACTGTGAGGTTATGGCTTATATCTTTGATCCCAAAATCCTCAGTCAGAGCGTCGGCCACTGTACGATTCTTCCTTTTGTTGCGTCCGTAGAGTGCAGGAAACATAGAAGCAGGAGATCGGTTGTGAAGCCAGCTAGATTTCCAGAACAATGTGAGCTTGCCATTTCGAATAGACACGATTGTTGCAGCTGCAAAAAGGGCCTCGTCAGAAACATCGATCGGCAATGACATCCCATTCCACGGCTTGTGGGGAGCTTTCCACTGAAACCAAAGCCAACGCAGACGAAGGGCGCGTCCAAAGCGCTCCAGGTCCATGATCTCAAAGACCGCCAAACTGTACCGGTCAACATACACGACTCCAGCTAACTTTACACTTGCTGCCCTGAAGTTGCTGGGTTCTGGCCCAAAGGAAACGACGTCGAATCTTATCCAGGTCTTTAATGAATTTCTTCAGAGATTGCAAGGCAGTCAGGAGATAAGTGAGGAGGGAACTCAGCACCAATCTCACAAGAACACGACAGCCCCCTATACTGAGCAGCTTCCCTCCCAGCCTGAAAGCCGCGACATTGCCTTGTCCTGCACTCACTGGAGGTGGACTAGCCTCAACCGCCCCAGAGTCAACTGCAAGCCCAAGTAACTGATAGGGAACGAGCATCTCTGGCCACGGAAGTTTTGTAAGACTTTGTCCAAGTTGACATCAGTGCAGCGAATTGGTGCCACCGAGCTCTTCAACTCATTGATTTTTAAGCCTGTTGCCTCACCAAAAGCCTTCATGATGAGCATAACATTGTCAACATCATTTTATGTCAGGTTGATGAAAATGGCAGCGTCATCAGCATACAAGGAGAGACGGAGGTGGGCGTGGCGTCCACGAAGCGGTGTGAGCAGGCCTGCTTTTGTTGCTTGCTGAAAGACGTACTGCAGTGTGTCGATCACCAAAATAAAGAGGTACGGCGAGAGAGGGTCACCTTGCCGTAGACCTTTTTCATGCCTAATAGACGGATCTGCAGCTCCATTGAGAAGGACTGAAGTGGAGGATGTGCTGAGCAGAAGTGAGATCCAATTCCTCCACCGCGTCGGAAAACCTCTATGCTCCAACATATCCAGCAAGAATTCCCAGGAGACCGAATCAAATGCTTTCGATATATCGAGTTTCAGCAGCAGAGCAGGAGTGCGGTTGCGGTGATATGCTCTCGCCAAATTCTAAATGTATAAGAAATTATTCTGGATACATCTTTTCTTGATAAAGGCACTCTGGGAGTTAGTGATCAGACTATCCATCTTTGAGAACAAACGCAAGGCGAGAACTTTAGTGAAGAGTTTGGCGAAAGAATGTATCAGACTGATAGGGCGAAAATCAGCAGCTGTCTCCGCCAATTCTTTCTTTGGCAACAGAACTAGGGATGCAGTGTTGAGCTTTGGAAGAGGCCCAGTATTGAGATGAAACAGATACTGAAAACCCGCTGTAATATCCTGCTTTATGATGTTCCAGCAGCTTCTATAGAAAATTCTATTGAAGCCGTCAGGCCCAAGCGCCTTCTCTGGTGGCGTGTGGCAGATGGCATTCCAGATCTCCTCTTCAGTGAGCGGCAGATCAATGACTGATTGCTGCAGGTCCTGAGTTGCAAGCTGATCTCAAGCAAAAACTCTGTGTCGTTGATGTTTAGTTCCTAACACTGATCTGAAATGATCTGCAATCTCTGCCTCTTTCTCAGAATGTGACCAAGTGATAGAAGAGTCATTTCTTCTGAGGAAAGGTATATAGTTTTTTCGACTACGAGCATTGGCTTTTAGATGGAAAAACTTAGTGCACGCATCTCCTTCTTTAAGCCATGTGAGTCTGGACATTGGCGTCTTTTTGACCTCTCAATGGCCGCAAGACCCAGGATCCGTAACTTCAGGTCTTTCCTTAGGTCTTGTTCATCCCCAGACAGATGTATGGTGTATCCTCTGTCGTTTGGTAGAGGGCAGGGCAGAGCACTGCTAATAAGTGGGTCAGTATAGGATAAGTTTCATGCTGGCCTACCTACTAGTTGTTAATCTAATCTGTGAACATAATGCACCTGATTTTATTGTCATGTTTTCTTTATTTTTCTTTTTTTTTAAGTAAGTGTGCATTTCCATCATTTTATAATTGGGTACAATTTTACTACCATGAACTATTTACATGGCTACATTGCATGATACATTGATCCATATCATGTTCAAAAAATAGATTGTGCTCACTTCTTTTTGTTCTTATGTGGATATTCTCATCTAGAAGAAGCTAGTAGCTGTCAGGAATTGCATGCAAGATTTTAGGATAACAGTCGCTAGAATGACAAGTGGAGAAAAGTAGCACCATTAAAACAATATTTTAGGATAATGTACAGTCGCTAAAAACAACAAGGAAAAAAGGTGCAATTGCATGCTTATCCACTTGAGTTCTTATCCTTCTATTTCTCTTAGATGATATTTAGATATATGAAATTAAAAGGTAGGATAGGAATTGAAAATGAATGGAAAAAATCTCAACACTCCATTTTCATTCTCTTATCCTAATCTCACCATATGTTTTCCGCAAGCCAAACATCACCTCACGTTTTTACCACTGTCATTATTGGATACATATTCAAATAAAACCATTTTCATCAATGTAAAAAAAGATGCAATAGAGGCTTGTTTCGTCTCGGGCGTGGCAGACTTTTTAGAGTTGGAAATAACTACTACCAAACGTTCGATTTTGGACATGTGAGACTAAGCTTCGTTTGTAACGCGGAAAGTATACTTCATTCCAAACGTCATCTAAGTGGTTGCCTAGCTGACGACGCTCGGACATACCACTAACTAAAACATTCCTGCCTATGTTTATGTCGATTTGACATCTATTTAACGTGAAAGAAATTGGTAAAATTATTAAGTAATTACAATGTTAAATTTTTACAAACTTCCCTCTTTTAGATGAGTTAAAACTATCTATCTATTTTATGAGAAGTAGTTATTCTCATCTAACAGAGTTTTATGAAATATTATATACAGTAACATACTCTCTCCGGTTTTAAATTATTGACACCGTTGACTTTTAACATCAATTTTGATCTTTCGTCTTATTAAAAAAAATCTGTTCCAATGTATAAATTATTAGTCATGATTTAAATTTCACTATTGATAAATCAAATAATAATAAAATTTTAAATATTTGAATAAATTTTTTGAATAAGACGAATGATCAAAGTTAATGTTAAAAATCAACGGTTTCAATAATTTAAAATCAGAGAGAGTACTTGTTTTTTTCTCTTACAATAGAAAAATGTTACCCTAGCAATGATTATCATATATGAATCCATAATATATGAGCGAGACTACCAAAGCATAAAGTCGAAGACATAAAGTCCACGGGCCCTAACCCCGCGTTATATTTCTCTCCATTTCTCAGACAAGCTACCAATTTCAATTATCCATGCTACTCCCTATCACAAGCAAAAGGTTTTTTCTTTTCTTCCATTTCTTTTCTTTATAATCAAATTGCACTTGACAAAACACACGAGCTTTTCTTTTGATGTGTTTCCCGCGGTAGGAGAGAAGCACAAGATCGACGTGAAGAGAGGTTTTCAGCTCTGCACATTCCTTGGCTTGCCTGTAACCAAGTTGACATCCCTGGTCCCGCCACCACCGTCGTCGTCTCCGGCCAACCTCGTGCGTGCCGAGTGGAGTGCAGGTAGCCAATGCCGGAATGGAATCCCTCCGAGGCTCCAACCTGGACCCCAATCGGTGTTTTTATCCGTGGATCCAGATCATCGATCGCCCGCCGCAACCGCAAGGAGCCCACTAGACTAGAAATGGGGTGCCTGAAGCATGAAGTATAGGGCAATTTTTACTGACGTGATGCTGCTGGATCGTGGCTGAATTTCAAGTTCGTGGCTGAATTTCAAGTGAACTTATTCGCCATGTGTCTGTCATTTGCAGAGGGTGAGTACTGGCCATTGGGATTTCCGTCCGGGCAAAGGAGGCCGGCCGGGGAACCCGTGCGTGCGCGCACGTTGGCCGACGTCGATCCGTGAACCCTTTCTCGCGTCGTCTCGCCTGGTTGGGACCATATATATTTTCCTCTCCTTTCTTTTCCCTCTTTGCGGCCGCGTCGTTTGTCATCACCACGTGCAAGGGCTCCATAGGCCCTGACACCGGAATACTCCAGAATGATTCTTTCCAGCCGCCGGCTTGTGCGGCGGAGTTAAAAAAAAATTGAAACCATCCGGTTTTTTTTTAATTTTTTGAAAGTACTCTGCTTTGATTTTATCGGATGATTCAGTATTTTTGAAAACTAATACTGTAGATTTTTAAAAATCTTGTTGATGTACTCCACGCTCTTCAACTGAATGAATAGCCTCTGTTTCTTCCCATAAAGATCACAAAGCAGAATTGGCCTAGACGGCTAGACGTGCGTGTTGAGCGTCGGAATTTCTGAATATCATTTTTTAGTAATATGGGCATCAACTTGAATTTTGAAGTACTCTGTCGAATGCATGCCGTTTGTTTGATCCTTTCTGTTTTTTTTTTTTCTGATGAAGCGTGCCGCATCGTATGGAGTTCATGGGCTGGAGTAGGCAGTAGGCTGGAGCATCAATCCATCGACGGTCGCGCGTCCGCTGCCAAATCTGCCAACGCCAGCGCCGACGCACCTGCATACGGTGACGCGCGGGCGAACGGTCCACCGAGCGCGCCACGTCCGGGCCCCGTCACGCTGACACCTCCCGCCGGGCGCAACGCGTGGCCGCCGCACGCGTCGCGCGAAGCGCCCGACACGCGCCAGAGGCGCCCCGAATCTTCTTCGCTCCCGCACACGGATAAAGCATCATCATCAGGCACGAGGAATCTCGCACAAGTTCGATCTGTTCCCGAGATCCCAGACGCATCACCCACCCATTGATCCACGCGAGACATGCAGCCCGTCGGCAGGTCGGCGCCTGCGCCGCCGCGCCCCGGCCACCTGTGGACGACGTGCAATTCCCGGGCGACGGCAACGAGCCGTGGCTCTGTGGGTGCCGCCGCGCGGCGCGTGGCTGTGACTCCACCCCCGCGGCTGCGCGCCCGTGCGTCCTGCGTCGGAGCCGGAGGCAGCGGGACGACGGAGCCCGCCGTGCCTGTGGCCCAGTTGAAGCCAAGCGTGATTGCAGAGCCGCAGGAGGAGGCTGAGGCGGTGGCGCAGGAGCTCGAGGTGTTGGCGGAGGCGGCCATCGCGGGGGAGGACGAGGGGCGGCGGCCCACGGACTACGACCGCCGCGCGCACATCTTCGAGGAGAGCTCGCGGGTGTTCAGGGAGCTCAAGCAGCGCCGCGATGGCGACGGCGTGCAAGGTAGCGGCGACGGCGCGGCAGCTGAGACGACGGCGACGCGCCAGCCGCACCAGCTCGGGTGAAGCGTCCGTCCCACTTGAAAAAAAAAAACTCCTGTATGCGTGTGTTGTATAGCATGGCATGAAGATCAACAACTTGTGCTAGAGCACTTTTTTCACTTCGTTACCGTACTTACCAGTAGTCCAGTACATTGTGTTGAATTGTATTATGACGACCAATTGTAGAGCGCTCAACAGATCCAATACGTCACGCCAAATGACGCTTTAGCAAGTTGCGTTGCGCCGGGCACACATTCTGCTCTCTTCACATGGTAGTACAAGTACCAAATCCGGTATGGACAGGCAGGTTCATCGCTGCCCCCCGGGAGGGTGAACCTGTTGCGGGGGGGTGGGGATGCGGGTGCTATATAGATTCAGAGATACAGATACTAGGCAAGGCATCTGAACAATCATGAGAGAAGCCTATCATCATAAAACCGATCAACAGCAATCGTTAATATACGTACACACATTCACAAAATAGTAGCATTGGCATTGCAAATACTTGATACACACACCAAAGAGAATTCAAAATTGCCCCTTGGCACACAAATTGCAATCGATTTACACACCGATCAGAAAACGCTACAGGTACTAAGACACAGATCAGCCATCAGAATGCCTTAATCCGTTCTTCTAAAGCCAATCATCTGTGGCTCTGTGCTGCTGCTACCCTTTCCTAAACTCAAGTCCCGCCAAGAAGTTCAGTCCAGTCTTCGCTACGACCTGATCTTCAGGGATTCCAGGCCTTGAATCCCCTTCTTCAGAATCCCATGAAGCGGCAAGCCACCACCCCTTTTCGCCTTCGGTTTCTTCCGCGCAGCGTTATCATGCTCGCCTGAACCATCGCAAACGCCTTTGCCCTTCCTGTCAAGCGTGCTTGCGCCAGGACCAGGCGTCCGTCCGTCCAAGTTTTCGAACAGGTCAGGAGAACGCCGGAGCAGCTCCCTCGCTGAAGAGTACCCCATCAGCCGGTGCAGCTTGCCGTCTCCGGCCATCCTCTCGTCCACGGTGTTGAAAGACGAGTTCCTCGAGACGTGCAGAGGCTGCTGCTGCCCGTCCTCGGTGCTGGAGGAGCAGCCGACGCCGAACGAGAGGCCGTGTTCTTCGGAGTACGACACCAGGTGGTCTGCCTGGCCGAAGCCGACGGCGTTGTTACGGTCACCAGCCGCCGCCCGGAGAATTTCTTCGTGGTCATCCGTGGTGTACTCGTCGTCGCCACCGAACGGTGACTGCGGCTTCGTCATCTTCCTGCTGGGGTCGCGGTAGGAGTAGGAGAGGACCTCGGAGCAGGAACCGCACTGCAGTCGGCGCGTTCCTTTGCTCGGCACGGAGAAGCCGGTCGGCAGCTGGACCAACTTGAGGCAGTTGGAGCAGATGACGAACGGAGATCCCCGGAGAACCGGCCGGCAGTGGTGTCTGGGGGGAGGCCGCCGTTTTACCTCCTTATTAAGCACTGGCTTGTGCATTGCAGGTTCATCGCTGCATGATCCGTAACACGGTGGTCTGCAGCTGTGGCAGCACTCGTAACGGCAGGGTCTCATCTCCATTTGCTCAACGGGACAGCCTGAACGCGCCCCGTGCCGTCGATACCGCGGCGAGGGGAGTCCGCAAGGAGCAACCTGACCAGACCTGCTTAGACGAGCTGCATGCCCAGGATGCCAGGAAGCTGGGTGGTGCACAGCAAGAGGTGCGCTGGACGTGCCGGCTTCACGAGACATGTAGTAGCTGTCTTGTTTGGGACGTGGAGGATGCCCGGCCCTTGGCTTGCAGTCTGAAGGTTTGTTACTGAACAATTCAGAAAGGTCGCCTTTCAGTTCATCCACGCTGTTCATGATCTTCGATTGAAGGGGCTCGCTGGCCCTGAAGCTTTTCGACTGAAGGGAAGTCTGTCCAGAAGTGAAATCAAGCGAGTTGATGGATGCCCCGAGATCGCAAGACCGAGAATGCACCCTTACAAGATAGCTCTTCTTGTTTACAGCGTGCTCGGTTTCATCTGCTCCCTTTTGCTCAGAATCTTGAGTACTGACAGTGACTTTGCGCCTTTCAGAATTGCATATGTTGTTCTCGGAGGCAGTATTCAATCGGCATTCTGGATCATCATTTTCTCTTTCCTCGGAAGTCTCTGAGTTCTCTGTGGATTTTTCTTCAGCTTGGTTTTCTTTTTTGACAGAATCCAATGGAGTGCCAGTTGCATTGGGGTTAGCCAGGTCAGCCGAATCTTCCTCGCTTGAATCAGCATCCTGGCCTTCAAAACTCTGGTGATCATTCTTGTCAGTGTTTTTAACCTCCTGAGCATTCTGCTCGGTGAGCTGAACATCACCATTTTCGTTGCTGCTTGCGCCACTGCTGTCATGCTCTGTGTTTGAAGCATCAGCAATGCCGGAACCGTCCAAGGCAGCACCAGCGGAGGCTTCGTCTTTGTTTCGGGGAAGCACTCCATTGCTCACGGAGTTAGCAACCGAATAATTGTCAGAGTCTTGCGGAACTTGTTTTGTTGCCACGTATCGTCCACTGCTAGTACGGATTTTAGCTGCATAATAGTGACATGAAGAAAATATTCAGCTGTCGCTCTGTGTGAATTATCATGAGCAAACAGATATAGTAATAAGCATTGCATATACTAAATTGGTAGAGTTAGTTGTCTGAACTTTCTTACCTCGAAGAGTTGCGCCACATCCACCGCATGTGTAGACTGTAACATTGGCTGGTTCCGGAAGAACATTTAAGCACTTTGGGCACCTCACAAGGCGATAACCTTCGGTGTTTCCCATCAAGAAAGGCCCGGGACATCACCCACAGGGTAGAAGTTATCTGGCTGGAGTTCTCACCAGGTTCCAATCTTGTCAAGGACGATGTTAGTCACCTGCAGGAGCAATTTTTAAAAGAGAGGAGGATCAGAACCTCATCAACAGCGGAGAGTAGCAGCCTTGGTCAGATTTGAAAGTTGCTGCGTTTGCACTTGAAACATTGAAATCAATATAGGCAATTTCAGTATGAAACCATATACAGGATCAGGGCATTTTTCAGAGTATACGGAAGACAACAAACCGAGTGCTGCCGATTTCTATATGCCTGAAAAGCTAGCGACTGTCCTAACCCCGTTGGCCTATTCACGAGGTAATAATGAACTAACCCGCTTCAACAAAGACACGATATTATTCTACCAGAATCAACATTTTCTTGGAAAATACTGGCTGGAACTGAGGTCGGGCATGATGGTTGGTGGTAAAAACACACACAGAACGATTCAAGCAGGAAGCCTCAAGGGGGGGAAGGGAAGAAGAAACCTGGCAGTTTCATGTCGGCAGGACTCGAGAACAACGCACAGAAATCAGCTACTAAACATTACGAACACCCCGATCTCCTACTTCTAATTTCAGAAAGCACTCGCCTTCAGAGAAGAGGAATCGAGAGAGAGAGAGAGAGATCAGAACTCACCCTTCCCTCCCTGGATGCTCTGGTCCTCTGTTTTCCCCTCTTCACCTGTCGTCTCCTTCCTTTGTTCCTTTCTCCCTTTCCAAACCCCAGCAGCTCTTGGAAATTATGCCCCGCTCGCCGCGCTAGGCGGCCGAAACACCAAGAAAAACGACTCTTCCCTTCCCGCGGCGAGGGGGTGAAAAGGGGGAGTCGTGGAGACCCGCCGCGTTCGCGCTTGTGTCCACAGCACGGCGAGCAGGGCACCGCCGGGAAAGAAGAAAGTGAGGAGAAAGCCCCCGGCGTGATGGCGCTCGTGGTCAAAACGCGCGCGTGGTAAAATAACAGAAGGGCGGTAGGTTGACGGGACCAAGGTATGTTGACCACGGGTGGGTACGCGCCTACGCGGGGCCTCTAGATGCTGTCACATCGCCGCCGACGCCTTCTGCCCACGCGTGGGGGCGCTGCCGCGGAGCGGAGCGATGACGACGGACGGGGCGAAGCGGTGACTCTCTGTTGGGTTTTATTCCGCGGACCAGCCGTGTGGTTTCACCTAACGTGACCGGCGACCATCCGCGTCGCGCGCCGAAAAGGCTTCCTCGTCTTCGTAGGTGAATGCACTCCTATCTTGGTCGTTGGTACTGGTACAGCAGAACTGCTACTAGGCTCTCTTTAAATCGTAAGGGATTCTTAGAATACGAATAAAAAAGATCACAAATATTTAAAGAGATGAATTTTTAAGAGTCTATAAAATTATATAAATTTAAATTTTATATTACAATGCATACCAATTTATTTAAAATGATAAAATCTTATAATCTAAATAATTAAAATTTAAAAATTGCAAAATTTAAATTTAAAAATCAAAAAATTTAAATAAAATTTTTGATCAAATGGTTGAGATTTTAAATTCTTAGAATCCGGATTCTAAACTTTAAGAATTCAGAATTCAAATTCTGAGAGTCAAACGGTACCTAGGTGTCGCGAATGTCAAAACACATGACACCTCGCATACCTCGCCGGCCCGTAACGGGCAGCAGGTCCCAAGCGCGGCCTCGACGAACCGGTCAGAATTGGCCTCGACCAGTGATCCCCCGATGCCAGCTACAGCTTAAAAACATCGTTGTACTGACGTTGGGTGTTAGGAACAGCCGAACAGGGTAGGATTAGGTGATAACGAGGCGACGCAAAAGCCAAACGCGTACCGTACTACTCTCCTTGCTGACCGTCCGTTCCACGTTCAGCTCTCAGCTCTCAGCTCGACCAACGGCAGCAGCAACAGCCAAAACGCAGCGAGCCGTGGACGACGGCGATCGTTCCTGAACGCCGTCAGAATTGACTTCGGCGGACGCCGGCCGGTGGGATGAATCGGCCGGCGGAATCTTGGTGCGAATGAATGACGCGACGCTGTCACAGTGTCGCTACCTTCATCAGGTCCCAATTCCCTGCTCGGAACGTAAAACCAGGAATGCTTTAACACAAAGGACAGTGCTTGCAGATCTGGTTCGCTGTACTGCTGCCAAAGCGGTGGGGGCCCAGTTAAACTAAGGTCGTCAGTCGCGCTCAAGTGCAGCTCAACATGGGGCCTCCACTAGCAACAAAAGAACACAAGGCAACAGAAAAGCGAGACAAGATACTGATACTCCTACATTACTGAACGAATGATAACAGAGACTAGTACATTCAGTGTCAGCGAAGTCAAAAGGCTCTTCATCATTCGTGGCAAGACGGTGTTTTACTAATCCACCGGACCAAAGGGACCAACGACGACAAGGTCGAAATGGACACCATTTCGTGATCCTCTAATATTATGTTATGTACAACAACTACAGCTTATCCTATCATTGACTATTGCAGCCTATAAGCCAACTAGAATATCTTGAAAGGGAATTGGAGGAACAAGCTCCTCCAGTAATTTATTAAAAAATAAAAAAGAAAAAACCAAAGAGTACAGATTACAGTACAAAAGAAAACGAACCCAGAACAATTAAAAAAAACGAGACATGTCTTTCAAAAGATCAAATCGACTGTTATTCAGTCTATGAGTGAGCAACAGAAGCTCTCTATAAAAAAGAGTCGCAATCGAGCAGGTGAGGATATTCAGCATTAAACATCCAATTGTTCCTTATCTTCCAAATGCTCCAGCAAAGGAGGATGATAACTTCTATGAAGAGTTCAGGTTCCAATCTGAATTTAAGCCAAACCAGAATCTGAAAGATGTCTAGTCTCTTTGGAATGATTATGCCTATGAGGTTCCAAACATTTCTGGCAAAGCTGTATCTGAAAAGAAGATGCTCTGTTGTTTTTTACAGAGCTCACAACTATATGAATCCAGCTGTATATTTCCTCTCTTTAAGGTTCCCCTCGTGTTGAGCCTATTTTGCAAAACCAGCCAAAAGAATACCTTATGCTTAGGCTGCACTGAAGATTGCCAGAGCCAGAGAAAAGCCTGGTGAACTTGAATGTGCCCCAAAAGAAGCTTGTAAACTGTAGAGGAGGAGAAAACACCTCGTTGTCCCATGTGTCTCTCGTCCTGCAGTAAGGCAGCTGGTCCAGTGTGTCGGTAATCCATTGGCAACTCCCATTCATCCTCCGGATCCCTTGTTTTCCTATGGAGTTTTCGACCACCGGACTTTCCCTATCTATTTGCTCTTCTCCTCCCAAATCTACCGTACTCATCAACCTCAGCACCAGGTCCCCGGAAGTTTTGAGTGCCCAAAATGCCCTAGCATCCAATTAACGTACACTACTCAAGAAGGTTTTTCATTCCATTTCAAGGCCTACTAACATTTCAAGTTAAGTGATTGTATCAGAAGCAGTGAGTGATTAAAACCTGTGTTAAACCGTTGAACCCGGGAGACTGCATCTTCATGCACCACGATTGTATCGGAGACGATGTCTAGCACATCTTCCACAGAGAGACAGTATGTGCTTACCTAGAAACAGAAGTTAGTGGCATACCAAAACAGAAGCAGTGTATTCAGAAGGTTTAGAAGTCAAATTACCAAGCTAGATGGGACAGTAGAAAGCCCAAATGACTCAAGTTCAAGAGACTCCATGGCACCTGAGTTCCTGTCAAATGTGAAGCCACGCACGTAAGATATGCAAAGGGAAACTTAAACAAAAGCCGAATTCAATAGACTCTTCAGATGTAATTCACACAGATTACCTCTCTTTAAACACCACATGAACTCACTTTACCAATATTGCGTCGCCGGGAAGTGAAAATGTTGTAGCTCACCTAAAAATCAAGATTACAACCATGTTAGGTAACATGACAATGTGAATATGATACAAAGGAAATGCACCCATTTGAGAGATCATTACACATGAAAGAAAATCATTTCCCAGATTTTGAGCTAGCAACAATTAATTCCGAATTATTAGCTAAATTAATATAGTTCAATAACACGTTACTAAATCTTTTTTGTATTTGCAATGCTAACTTACCAAACTGTGCAATCCAACCGGTTTAAGTTCGTTCTCAATCACAGACTCATCCTCAACAAGTACCACATCACCAACCTACAAAAGATGTCCTTACATTGAACATCATATAAGAATATATTCCTCATTTATGTTCATATGGATAGCAGTAATAAATGTATAGTGGATTATGTTTATGGATGGATAACAAGGAAAAAGGCGTATTGGAAAACCATTCAACCATTTCATGTTATGCCCAATTCCCAGTACTGGAAAAACGGCCACCTTAATACCTATTGTTTATGTTTATCCATAAGAGAAACTCTTCCATGGAGTAGGACAATATGTTATAGTTTATTTTTAGATACTTCTCAATAGATTTATGTTAAAATATATAGTTTTTTTACTACATTATGCTCAATTGTCAATCATATTCAATACTTATATGCTACATCATTACATTAGTAACAAAACTAGTTTAACTCCAACAGAAGTGCTATCGGCCAGATGAACCCCTTGCATCCCTTGAGCAATGTTGCATCTGACCCTTGAAAGCATTACGACTTAGACTGGAACTGCTAATTACATAGCTCCATGATACATTACAAGAATCAAACAAACGGACAAACAAGTAAACTCAGGTTATCCAGCCAGCAAATTTGGGCCAATCCAACAGTCATGAAATTGTTTTGGCCAGGCACGTTAGCACACCAGGCTGTGATGATCACATACCCCGGTGTGCTAAAGCAACATGCTATCACGAAGTAGTGCAACGAACAAAATGGCAACCCGTAACCGTCTCCCACAAGGCCACGAACTGCTAAGTGCAGGCATTGCACATTGAGGAAACCAAGGCGTCCAATACATACCGACGCAACTTCGACCCAGAGCTGCGACACGAACCCAAGGCTCCGCGCCGAGCGCACGCCGACCACCTGCTTCGCGAGCAGCGCCGACCGCCTCGCTATCTGCCTCCGAGGGCGCCGCCGCTGCCTCCGAGAGCGTCGATCCGTCGAGGTCGAGCGTTTCCATGCGAAACTGCGAAGCACACGGAGAAGTCTCGGAGGCCCAGAATACTCTTCCTTTTCAAAGCCCACACAGAAAAGTCTTGGAGAGGCCCATGAAATTAGCGTGCTTAGTGTACATTCCCGCGAATAAAAGACTCGCTAAAAAAAAAGGCAAATAAAAGACGCTCTGACAATCAAACTGTGAACGGCACCACTTGTCCACTACTCACGGCATGTTTCTTTGTCATTCCCGCAACTGCCGGTCTTCGACTATAAATTTGGTTACAATTGTTTCATACTAATTTTCTCTACGTTCGTGACGCAGTTTGTGCAGCCGTAGTGATAACAGCACAGAACTCTAGCCTGTAGCGAACGCGCCCTCACAATGAGTGGCGCGACGAGCTCGTGGCCACAAGCCAACCTTGTTATCCATCCACATCCAGACCAGAAATGCATCCAAAACAAGTGAGCAACCGGTTTCACATCGGCCAAAAAAACATTACTCGTATAGTAGAAAAACCGAGGACGCCATGGCGACTTGGCGAGGCAGCGTGGACGGGAAATTTGCTTCGCTTGGCGGTCCTTCAGTTTCTCACGTTTCCCAGCGTCTCAGCCACGGCGCCTCTCTCTCCCTCCTATTCCTACGCCTACCACCGGACAATGCTCCGGCGTGAGGGGGGAAAACCACGACGTGAAAGCGACCTCGTGATCGGGTGAGAAGGTAGAACAAACGAAAGCGATCTTTTCCACATGGAACTTGATCTCCTGCGAGTCAGGATACGTACGGTGGGCTCAATCCAGCGGAGGGATCAGGATGTACCCTGATGAAGTAAAATAACATGGCCTGGTACATTTTCCGTTGTCTAGATTCAAATCGTTACAGCCTTACAGGCATACCGGTTTCAAAGTTAGGTCTTTTTGAAACATAAGA
Source organism: Zoysia matrella (assembly GCA_001602295.1). NCBI lineage: Eukaryota > Viridiplantae > Streptophyta > Magnoliopsida > Poales > Poaceae > Zoysia > Zoysia matrella. The sequence continues at coordinate 49,747 of BCLG01002706.1, forward strand.
ATATTTTTTTTTCTGTTTTTATGTTTTTCTGTGAAATTAAATTGATTTTTATTAATTTTTGTGTTTTAAAGAAAACTTTAGAATTAAAATATTTAGAAAAATATTGATGGTTAAATCAAGGCATGTTTACTGATCACAACCTTCATGAACATTTATTTGTGACGAGCGAATAATTTGAGCGGTAAATCTATAGGAGTAATTTGTATGCCAAATGAATTCTTTTTTTTTTTACTGGAACTATGGGAAACTAATCCATGATTCACATTATATCTTTGAACTAAGATTACGTGCCCTTTCAAAATCAAATCCCTACAGTATTAAATCTTGGCAACAAATTCAATTTTTGCGAGGCAAAAACAGATATAATGACTCGCTCCATTCGCGTCAAAGTTTAAAAAAATAGAACAATTGTGGTATCAATCATAAAAAAAGCCGAACAGGTATTTTTTCCACGATGCGGCTTCAACGGAATACACCAATACCATGTCACCACGTTTCCCCAGCCCGCTCTCCGCGCCCGCCGCGCCCTGCTATATACGCCCTTCGCCGCACGGCCGAAATAGCTCGCCGAGCAACCCGCCGCCGCTACCGCCGCCGCTACCCGTCGTCCCCGTCGCCGCCTGCTCCCTCCTTCGAAGGTTTGTCGCTTCCCCCCCTCCCCCAACCCCTCGCGCGTTCTTACATTCCCTCCTCCCCGACCGCTTTCGTCTCCCCCGGTCAGGTTCGCGTTTCTCCCGATGCGCGCGCCCGGCTTGTAGATGTTACCTTCTTGTCTCTTGCATGCCCTGTTTTGATTTGATGGTTGCGATTGAATTGCGGGTTCGCCGATCTGAAGCGTCTGGCTCGTGTGTCGCGCACTAGTTTCTGGGGCGCTTTGTTTGGGCGCGGGATTCGCTCTGGTATTTAGATCTGTGCTTCTCCTGCGGTCGTGATGGTTGTGGGTCTGCGGATTTAGCTTGTGATTATGAAATTCCGCTCCAGGTTGGCCCGATGATTGACCTGTGCGCATCTTCGATGGGGATTGTTTAGGCAATCGCTCTTAGGAATTTGTTTGTGTTAGGTTAATTTGGTCGAAACCTTCACGAGGATTGATGGATATGTGTTAATTCTTGAGCTGAACAGAATAGTATAGGTGGATTGGGAACTCGGTGTGATAATTTGTCGGCTGTAACTAGGCCTTCGAAGTGGCTGTGGTCGTTTTCAGGATCTGACATAGGATGGACGAATTTCGAATAACATATTTCCCCCCAACTGAGTTAGTGAGCTATTGACCTTTTCAGTGCCTTTCGATTGGTTGTTTTAGGGTGTTGGATTGGGAACGCTTTTGTTCTTTGAAAGCTGACACCACACCAATCTTTTATGTTTCATGGCAAGTAACTTTTCTGGAAACAGCTTCAGATTTTTCAGTGTTTGATAAATGTGACCTAGCGTGTTGCCAGTTTTACTACAAAGTGTTCAGCACCGTGAGAGTGTGGAAGGTCCCTTTCTGTCACTTTGATTATTAAGACCTTGGTAATTTTTTTGTTGTTGAGAAGAATTCATACTGCATTGATATTTGCATGTACAGAATCTGATTCCTTCTTGCTTCTTATTTTTGACCATCCATCCATAATAAGGGCCGCCCAACGACCTACAACACTAGTCACTGCTCCATAAGAAAACTGATATATGAATAGGTTCTTCTTTTTTCTTAGTGTTCAATGAGTTAAATCATGTGGACAGCTTTATCATATGAGGATTGGATTTTATGCTTTCTCTCTATAATTTAAATATCATAGCTTGCTTAAAATAAGAATGTAGCAAGTAAAGTATATTAAGGCATATTTACACTAGAAAATTATTTTATCCTGACTAATTTGCAGTTTCACACCACAAAAGGTTACCATCTTCCTATTATCTGCTGTACTCCTATGATTGCTACTTTTGTGCTGAATGGCGTGACCAACTTCATGCATCTATAATAGACATCATGCATGAACCATATTTCTCATTTTCATAGTATCCATAAAAAAAGATGCACTTTCTGTGAAACTAACTTTAGTTTCATTCTGTGTGCAGCCCATATAGAAGTTGATCTCATGAGTTCAGAAAGAACAGTGGAATCCAAAGTTTCCTGTTCAGCGGGAAACAACTGCAGCTTCCCACCCTGCCTCCTACCAGGGTTCCTGGGTTTCCCAGTTGTCTTTGTAAACTTCCACTTGTTCAAGGCCATTGTTCGCAGCCCTGCATCTTCCATTCTTTCGGGAATCTGTGGAGGCACCCTTCCTTAGTCAACTGCTTCACACGGCATTATCCTGGTTAATCTGGGAATTGGCTGTGGGAAGCTGCCTGTAGCTGGAATTGGGATCAAGAATTCCTAGGCGTCACGACTTAAACTGCTCAAACCTGGGCCCTGAAGATGGTTTCCTCTGAGATAATTGCTACAGGTGCTCGTGCTCAAGCCCCCAAGCTCTTTAGAGGGAAGATAATTCTGCCTGGGGGGCCTCCAGATGTTGTCCCTTCTGAAAATATTGAGTTTGACTTTTCTGATGTCTTTGGACCTACTGCAGCCCATACTCCTACAGAAATGAGTATTCTCACTGTAGACAACCCAGCACCTGTGGCAGAGTCCAACGATGAGGTTTACGATGACCCTTTGGTTATTGTGAAGCGATCGCATTCTCTTGTTGGCCCATCATCTCTTGTAAGCCAGTCATTGCCATTTAGCAAGCTTACACTGCGTGAGACAGAGAACTCTTTGGAACTTTCAGAGTGCTCTTCTAAAGAAAAGGAAACCATCCAAGGGCCGCTTAGTGATGAAGAGCTTGATGATGCAAAAAAGGAAAATGAAGGTATTGGACTTGATGCCTTTGAAGTTTTGAAGCTTGTTGGCCAAGGGGCGTTTGGCAAAGTCTATCAGGTGAGAAAGAAAGGTACTTCAGAAATATATGCAATGAAAGTTATGAGGAAGGACAAAATTTTGGAGAAGAATCATGCAGAGTACATGAAAGCTGAGAGAGATATACTGACAAAAGTTGACCATCCCTTTGTAGTGCAGCTGAGGTACTCCTTTCAGGTACAGAATTGCTATTTCTGTGTTTATTCTCTGTTGCCATGTTTGCATGTGCTGCTTTAGGTATTTATTTCCAATATTAAACACTGCACGCTTTTGGCAGACAAAGTATAGACTTTATCTAGTCCTGGACTTCATAAATGGGGGCCATCTCTTCTTCCAGCTTTACCAACACGGTTTGTTTAGGTAATTTAATTTTATTGTAATACCTTTGCTTACCTTGTTATACTATCTTTTGATTGCTACCTTTTATATGGTAGGGAGGAGCTAGCACGTATCTATACTGCTGAAATTGTATCTGCCGTAGCACACCTCCACGCCAATGGTATTATGCATAGAGATTTGAAGCCTGAGAACATTTTACTGGATGCTGATGGTCATGTAAGGATCATTAAAAATTCCTCTGCGCTTCTATATCATCTTCTACTCCTACATGTACTAAGTATAATTTTGATTCCTCCCATAAATCTCTATGATTTCTAGGCCATGTTGACCGACTTCGGTGTGGCAAAGGAATTTGATGAAAACACTAGATCAAACTCAATGTGTGGAACTGTTGAGTACATGGCCCCAGAGATTATTCAGGGCCGAGGTCATGATAAGGCAGCAGACTGGTGGAGTGTGGGGATACTTCTTTTTGAAATGCTTACGGGCAAGGTGAATTAAAAGTGTTTTTTTATTTGCTGGACAATCTATCCTGCTGGTGCATCCTTTTATCTGTATATATGCTGATTCTTTGCAATATTTTGTAGCCCCCGTTCATTGGTGGAAATAGAGAAAAAGTTCAGCAGAAGATAGTGAAGGAGAAGCTAAAGCTGCCGATGTTTTTGTCTAGTGAAGTTCACTCTCTGTTAAAAGGAGTAAGTTGCTTTTCTCACAGTGATCCTGAATAGTTGTTCAGCCAGTTTGATTTTTGGGTTCAAACGAACTGTTTGAGCTTCGGACCAAACTGTCAATTATGTAAAAAAAGGGATCAAGTTCAATGTTTGGTGTCCTAGATATAACTGTTTCCTTACATAAGTTGAATATAAATTTAGTTGTCATTAGAGCTACTCATCTTGGAGCAGGTTTCTCAAGAGAGATCATCTTTGACATGACTCTCAAACTTACAACCCTGTATTATTCTTTTCAGTTACTGCACAAAGAATCTAGCAGGCGCCTGGGAAGTGGACCAGGAGGCAGCGACGAGATAAAAAACCACAAGTGGTTCAAATCAATAAACTGGAAGAGGCTAGAGGCCCGGCAGATCCAGCCAAGCTTCCGCCCAAACGTTGCTGGCAAGACTTGCATCGCAAACTTCGACGAGTGCTGGACGAGCATGCCAGTGCTGGACTCTCCAGTGGCCAGCCCTGTCGCTGCTGACAGCAACTTCGTGGGGTTTAGTTATGTGAGGCCGACTCCATTCCTTCAAAAGCTGAGTCCTCTAGGCTGAAGCCTTTCGCCAGTGATTGGAGAGTGGACGCATCTACCCCCCGAGTTCGAATAAAGCTATCTTTCTTCCATTTGTCTGTTGTTTGGTAGCTATCTTTATCTGTAAACTGTTAAATCTTTGTTCAAGACACTAATGGTGCGCATGTGAATGTTTTTTTTTTTGAAAGTCGCATGTGAATGTTTTGTTGTACTTTGAGTATATTTATCAGTTGAGTGGAGATAACAGATTTATTGTGAACCAGTTGAGATAACAGATATGGACATAGAATGTGTTGTCTTGCCAAAGTTTCTGGATATAGCATCCCTGAGACAAATTCTGAACTCGTTTCCCCTTTATTGCATTCAACATTGCGTATGCATCCTTAGTATTGTCGGCTCTTCTGAAAAATGCACAGGGGTCGTTGACTGTCACTGAACGAGTAGGAATGTGGTAGTATGTGCGACAGTGCGAGCGAAGTGAGAACGGTGAGGCCTGAACGTTTTGACCCATTCGCCTGATGCAGCTTTTTAACTCCATGGCAAGGAGAGCCAAGCACCCATGGCTCCAGACGTGCCTCGGCACCTCCTCTGCGTCAGGAAATTTTTTTTAAATAATACATATTTTATTGTAAATTACAGAATTAATACTGAAGATTTGAAAATAACAAAAATATTACTAAATCAAATATTGGATATGTGAAAATAGAGAAGTTGAACATTTGATTTAAGAGAAGTCACACGTTTCTGTTTTCGAATATCTGATATTCGATTTCTCTATTTTTGCATATTCAATATTCGACTTAGTAAATATTTTTTTATTTTGTAATCTTCAGTATTGATTCTGTAATTTACAACAAAATATGTATTATTTTTTTTAAAAAAATTCCTCTGCGTCATCTCGGCTACCGCCAGGTCTCCCGCACAGAACTTTTGAACCACGGACGCCGAGGGGGAAACGCGATCGAACTGGATGCAAGAACCAAGAATAACAGCCGGAGGAACAGTTCCGAACGCAACACTCCTGACCATGTCAGCTGCGGCTGGCTGGCTGGTTCGAAGAGTTTTAAACGATCGATACACAAAGTGAGTGAAGGATCACAAATAAACTCATCGCTCAAAATCCAAGCAACTCCAATCTGTTCCCATCCGGTCCGATCAACTCGTATACACGGCAATAGGTACAAAAAAACAGGGCGTCATCTGTTCTTCTCGCTATACGCACCATCCTGCCGGGAGGGAAGGGAACAAGCCGTCTGCCGTGTCTCGCGCTTCACTCGCCTACCTTCCGCGAAGCAGCGCCTTCTCGGCGGTGTCCATCTCCTCGAGGATGCGGGCGCGGCGCTTGGCCGGGATGGGCGCCGTGGGGCCGAAGCTGATGTAGTGCCCCGACACAGCATTGAGCGCCGAGTACATCTCCCGGAACGACGGGCGCCCCAGCAGCGACTTCTCCCGACGGTACTTGGCCACCCACGAGTTGGACAGCTCCCGGAGCTCCGCCACCGCGTCAGCCACGTTCGGGTCCGACTTGTCCATGTTGATCGTCGACCGCACCTTGCCGATCATCTCCTTCGTCTCGCTCACGTACTCCTCGTCCGCCGCGCGGGCTGGCGCAGGCGTTGCCGCGGCGAGGACCAGGGCCAGCCCCGCGCCCAGGCCTGTCCCCGCGAGCACGTCGCGTCGGCTGGTGGCGCTGCCGCCATTCGAAGCGGCCGCAGCTACGGCGCCGGCACGGGGTAGCGGCTTTACGGTGGCGGCGGCGGTGGCAGCAGAGGGAGTGGCAAGAACGGCTGCGGGAACGGAGGACGATGCGGCCCTCATCCCTCCAGAGTGAGGTCACCGAGATAGAGGGGCAAAGTAGAGATAGGTGAGCTGCGTGGATGCTTACGAAGAAGGCCGAAAGCCACAGGAGCGCGGGAACGACTCGGTTCCCTGTAGGCTTATCCTCTTATCCCGACTGGCTTCCCTGGTAGGCTGCGTTTGGGTTCACGGAATTTTGGAGGATAAGGCTGCCATGGTATGTGGCAGCAACACGTTGTTGGACACCCCAACTCAGAGCTCCTGGTGACACAGCGGGCACTGCACAGTTGATTATGAGAAGGAAAAGAAGGGGAAACGCAAACACATAGCACCAGGTAAGAAGAATGGCCCGCAGAAACAAATCCTCTCATCGTGCAAACTAAAATTAACAGCAGTCAAAGGATAGTGAACAGCAGAAATCCAGTCAGCAGTGTCGGCAAACGACAAGTAGACAATAATCTGTCAACCGGTAAACTAGTTTGTGTTGTGATCGGAAGAAAGCGTCGGAGCAGTAATAGTAGGAGGCAATTTCATGCCCCCGCCTTCCGGCGGCCCACTTGAGCCATAAATCCAGCTTTGATGGGAGCAACGGACCTTGACGAGCCACACTGCAGCGCAAACAAATTCAGCAGTTAGTATGATTACACAAATTGGGTAAAAAGCAATACAATGAAGTAACTTAGTTTCATATTCAGTGCTCCAGCTGATATTGCAGACTGTCAAATCTATAGCAGGAAATACTTAACATTGGTGCTTTATTCTTAGACGTTGCATGCTTGTACTATAGGCCATAGGTCAAACAATGTAGAGTAGGCAATAGCTCTGCAACTCATCATGGGCAGCTCAACTAATAGACACTTCTATATATCTCATGCTTGCAACAGAAAATACGATGCAAGAAGCTGAATTATAGTGTGCTAAGTTAGTATCACAAATATACATGTCAAACATTTAGCCATTAATCTCGCAAGTCATAGGAAAAGTTGATAAACAAGAAGACCAATGCTATTATGATTCTTAAGAAATGCAAGATGACAACGCCATTACAGGCTTCAGATTGCAATTATCTGTGCAAAGATAGTTATCAGAAAATGTAGGCATGATGAAAGATTTCATAGGCAAAAATTGTTGACAAGCACTATGCAGTAATTTAAAATCAAATTGCTCATAGTTTGCAGTAAAAGCCTTGAAGTCCCAAGCAAGTGAGCGTAGGCTAAGATGAAATCCACAAGAACAAAAAAAAAAGCCAAAATGAATGAAAAAGAGAAGGGGAAAAAGAAAAATAAATAAAAAAGCAACAAATATGACCCTAGAGTATGTCAAACAGTTAAACAAATGTTCCCCATGGATATGAAGCACCAGATGCTTTTGCTTAGATAGATCAAGCCAATAGCAAAATTTCAAGTTCCAACTTTTACTAAATCAAGGTTTTATCTGGGTTAACAGGGTGTGAGAAACAAGAAACATAAAGCCGCAAATTCCAGTTGGGTGAAGTACCAGTTTACCTGTTCACAGCGAAGGAAGAACAACCGGTTCTCCTTGGAAAGAATTGTGTCTGGACTCTTGCAGCCATTGCATATGACATACTCATCTAAAAGAGAAAATTTGCAGAGAATAGAGGCAGTTCAGTTAGTTTAGAAAGAAAAGCCACTGCAACTTGAGAAAATGGCAAAAATTATGCAGACACTCCACAAAGGACACAAAAGTAAGCTACTCCCTCCCTAAACACAAGTGGTCTAACTTTCTGTTCCTGACCTTAACCTTCACTGCTACAAATAATGTACATATGGAGTAGGACAAAGAAATAAGGTCGATGCGGTCATTTTAAGCTGTCTTCTCCAAGGTCTTATAAATTATAGAGATTTGTAATTAGGGACTTCGGGTACAGATAGGTAAACAGCATCGCAAACCTAATTTATGACTCAACAAAATGTCAAGTGCACACATCCTACAGAATAAAAGCAAATATTTTATTTAAGAAATACTTCTTTGACACTGCAGTATCTTAAAATAAATTGTATATAACTACAGTACTAAACTATTAAGAACATCTGGAGGACGAACGGAAGTCATATCAAGATGGGAATATTGTGATGAGTGGCTAGATTACACAGCATGTCACGAGTAGACAATGAATCACAAGTACTAGAATGGACAAAAGTTATAAGGGAATTTGATGATATCACAACATAGAAAAAATAAACTATTCCTCTACATGATATCACAACAGCAGGCTGAAAGATCAAGTTCAGAAATCAGCACCATTAGGCATTGGCCCATACTCCCTCCGTTTCTAAATTGATGTCACCATTGATTTCAAATATCAACTTTGACCATTAGTCTTATTCAAAAAGGTAGTTTAGATGTGTAAAATTTTAAGTTGTGATTCAAATAACTCTAGTAATAAATCAAATTATAACAAAATATTTAACAGTTATCAAAAAAAAAATTAATAAGACAAATGGTCAAAGTTGATATTAGAAGTCAACAGCGACATCAATTTAAGAACGGAGGGAGTAAATATAAGGGAAAATACATCTATCATGGATGACAAGAAGCTGTTTAGAGTCATGAAATGACAGTAACATACTGATATATCTCCTGAGTATTGCTTCAAAGTTCTTCGGAGCAAATCTTCCTTTGATAACCAACCTCTGTTGCCCATCAAGAGACCCACTCGTTCCCATCTCAGCAAGTAAAAACATCATCACATGTTCAGGTTGTCTATGCATACTGGCAACATAATAAATTAAATGCTTTTAGTTTGGTTACGTATTCAATGAACAAAGTAATCAAATGAAGTAGGATCATACGTTTTGCATAGGTCCATGAAGTTCACGAAAACAGTCTTCTTTGTCCCTTCCCTGAGAACTTGAGGGGGCCTCATAACAGTTCTTCGTCTATCACCGGCAAGATCAGGATTGTTTTCACGGAGAATATTGAATACTCTGTCAAGCAGCTGTGACCAAGCAGATTGAATATAGGGTATCACCAAAGAAAAACATAACAGGATACTGCTAAAAACTGATAAATACACAATAACAACAGCATAAATGAGGAAACAAAATGTAATAAATCAAGAAACAAATAGAAAAAGGAATTTTATTAATTCTAATTTCTGAATGACATTGTATACAGATAGCATGAAAGAGACTAGAAATGCAGACCACAGATGGCTGATTCTTATATAAATATTATAGCTACTGAATTGATTTCACTGTACCACCAGGATCCATCAACAATAGGACAACTAACATTGCTCAGGGATGCATCAAATACCTCTTCATATTTGTAATCTCTGTCAGTTCCGTCCCAAGGGTATCTGGGGCCACCACCCAGCACAATACCTTCACCTTCTTCATCCCCTCCAACTTGCTCACCTGGATTAAAGGTGCAAAAACAGTAACAAATGGAAGACAGTAAACAATATAATTTGGTGGGCATTATATTTACCGGCTGCATCATCACCATCTCCAGATTCAGTAAGAGATGGATCAAGTTCCACCTGAAATTTGCACAGTTCGTTAATTCAAGAAAACAGAAAGAACTGATGGTCAAATCATTTGCAAAATAACAATCGAAAGATAAACTCACATGTTTCTTCTTCTTCTTTTTCATGCCAGCGAAGCTTGGCTCACCAGACTCGGAGACTGCAGGAACAAATAAAAAAGGTGTAACATTGTAACGCTCCGTAAACTAGAGAAATTCCTTTCAGTAGGCCCTAGGCACACCTGTCAAGCTCTCTGTCTTTTCAGACAGCTTATCCACCTCATCGGATGGATCCTGGATGACAACCTTCTTCTTCTTCTTTTTCTTTGTCGGGTCAAAAGGAGTAAGCTGCACAATAGTTGCAAAAGTCATCAAAAATAGCCAGCCGTTACACACATGTGAACTGTGGTATGTTGAACGAGAGTCTAGTGCTAAACATCAATTGCTGTCCAACTATAGTTACTTTTACATCCATAAGTTCGCAGAACGTTTCTATATTTCAAAAATAGAACAATGAAAGAATCTGTACAGGGTATTAATGGAGTGAAAGCCAATAGTTCTAGCACCACGGCTTCGAAGCCAGGCTATGAGCGTGATATTGAATTTCCCACCCACGAAACCAAAATAAAGCCTCGAGTACGCCTAACAATTAATCCACGCTCAGTAGAACGAACAGCTTACTTATTCGAAATCAACCCTATCCAATTCAGCAAAATCCACATCTACAGCACAAGCGCAGAACGTAATCCAAACAGAAGTCCGGTGTCTGCAGATTGAGGCCAAAATCCCAATGAACGAACACAAACGTCAAGCACGGAATCCGCCCCATCGGGGCTTTATTCGCCACCCTAACCGAACCTATCCTACCGGGTGCGGTATGCAGGAGGGCAGGGGTAAGAAAGGCCCGGACGCTCCCTCACCTCAGCAACCTCCTCCTTCTTCTCCACGGGTTCGTCGTCCGCCATGGCGAGGTGCTGGCGTCCGCTTCCCTCTCAGCGGCGCAGGCGACTGGAAACCTAGACGTCAGTCAGTGCACGGCGCCGTGGGGGAAGCGAGGTCGGGCGAGGCAGAAATGGAAAGCGGACACGAGGGCCGGAGGGGCACGAGGGGTGAAGCCAACGGAGAGGAATCCAACGGCCGGAGAAAGGTTTCATGTTTTCTCTGTCGATCCAACGGTTGTAATGAGTTCTTATTTTGTTTGACGGTTGTAATGTGTTTCATCAACCAGAATGGGTATTTTAGGCTACATATAAATTTTGTTTGCAGGATACTGGTTTTAAAAATCTTTGTAAAAATTCTTGAATCCCTTAAGAATAATGTCCTTAAGAAGCACATCCATACATCACAGCAAGTGTTCCGAAATCCGGATCAATAAAAGATGAAAACGACGAGCACCTAGCCACCCACCGTCGTCAGTATAATCGGAACTCCCCGTTGACAAAAAGAGACTTTCTAAAAAAATAGTCTCGACTCGTGAGTCGTAGATAGGTGTGATCTAACGGCTGTCCGACCTCTGAACAACGGTAAAAGTGAAAAAATCCGCTTTGCGCTGTCGCCACTTGTCGACTGTTGGTTGGACATTCGGTTTTCTTGTACGCGCCATATCACGCACACAACACACCTGGTCACGTCGCACTTGTCCGAATAAGATACGCATGCTTATTTGTTTGGGTGAATTTATAAATGCTATTATAATTTTGTAAATTTTAAAATATAATATTTATATATCAATGATAAATAAAACATGCAAACATTACAACTGAAAAGTGAATGATATATTTTAAATTTCACAAAATTGATTTTATCTGTTTTCGGGACGCGTATCTATCACCACCGAAGAGAGCCGATTTACCTGGTCCAGCGTCGTTCCGTCAACTAGTAGTATCGATTTGACAAAATGGCGCTCACGTTTGCGTTATCCAGGTCCCGATTGGAGGCAGCTGTTACAGATGGCAAGTGCGACCGAACAACCAGGTGGTGCGTCCAGGAGCTTCGTTCCTTTGTCATATTCCTTTCTAGAAATGAATATCGATTTTTCTGTTTGAGCGGAGCCGGTCCTCAAGAACAAGAATTCCGGTTCGGCTAGACGGCAATAAGCTCTCACGACGTTCGCCGCATAAGTGGTGCCTCATGACTTTCGATGGCCACCTAGCTGGATCAGGCTGTTGGTGCTCGCGACAGATCAGATTGGTGTTCTGCGAGAAGTCCAGGACACGGGAACAGGCACAGCTGCCACACGGATTGGAGCGGAATCAAATAATTGGACTAATGGGGAGTTCACATTAACATCCAGATTAAAATCGTTGATTCGATCAGAGCGGGCATGGACTGGCCTCCCGGCTCACATTTGTTCGTTATAATGTGCTAGGATTCCGACCGTGCTATGTGCTGTACGTAACTCTAAAGAAGCGAGCTCGTGAAAGCGGAAGTGACAAATGAACGGAGAATGCAAAGACGGAGTTACCACTAAGCGACATTTCACTATCAACTGAAAAATGAAATGCTCGGAGACGAACTATGCTGAGAGACCTCTCACAAGGAGACGAATTAACCAGAGACAGCCGTATGCTGTTAGACACACGACGCCATCAATCAATAGTACATCCCTAAAACACGAATAGTTCCCTTGAACATGAACTATATCTATTCCACACCTCTCAACGTGCTCACGACCTGGGTTTTAGAAACCAGGTCCGAGCCTGTTCGGTTTGGTCAAAAATCAGCCGGCTAGCCAGATTTGTTAGAGTGCTAGATCCGATTTTCAATCGAAACCAGACCCAACTTTATACCGGACCAACTCTATACCGGATCGGACGGTTTAACCGAAAACCGCGAAAACCAATGGTTTCTAAAACCCTGCTCACGAGAGTCAGCTCTGCTGATAGTAAAAATAACATATCCTCAACTGCTAAACCTACTAAGATAGTACGATGTCAAATTGCGAGTTCAGACTCATTCCAACGATTTAACAGCACGTCATACGGCCACCAACAACCATCGATTGTGTACATCACTTTCCGACAGATACTTGTTGGTCAATAGCAGCGGTAAATACAAGCGATAAGTGTAGTCATCACAACACTTCAGAAAAAAGTACAAGGCAAGACAGAATATCTAGTACTACTATGAAACAATTCTGACTTCGGGTCCGTAACTTGCAAGAACAGCAACGGAACAAACTTAAGAAAACGTGCTGAATGAATAAATTGCTCCGGCAAGGTAACAGATAGAACCAGTTTTACCTCACCGGCCCTTGGGGTTCATGATCTGTGAGAAAACAGCACTAGGCGTCAGCCCATCTGAGTCCATGCTTGCTACACTCTGATCGCCCATGCTTATAGAGGTGGTAGTGGTTGTTGTGGTGCTTGATTCGATTGATGGGTCATTCGGGTCCTTCTTTCCGGGCATCATAAGGGGAGCACCGTCGTCTGACATCCCGCAGCCAAGGCTTCCGCTCTCTTCTGCGCTCTCCTGCATTTGAAGGGCAAACTCCAAGTTCCAAAGCACGTCGCCCATAGATGGACGGTCGATGCCCTGGTCAGCAACACATTTCTCAGCTGTCTCGGCAAACTTCTTGAAGCACTGTGGAGCAATCTTTCCCTTTAGATAGGGATCAACGATCTGATCCAGAATGCCCTTCTTCTGGCAGTGCAAAGCCCATTCCGCCAAGCTAACTTCTTCTTTTGGAAGAGTAGGGTTCAAGGCAGGCCGTGCACAGAGAACCTCAAACAGCACAACACCGAATGAGTACACATCAGATTTGTCAGTGAGCTGCTGCCTGCGGAAGTATTCAGGATCAAGGTAACCAAAACTGCCCTTGACGACTGTGCTCACATGAGTGTGGTCCATAGATGGGCCAGTTTTGGACAGACCAAAATCTGAAACCTTGGCAACCCATTTCTCATCCAGGAGGATATTTGTTGTCTTCACATCACGATGGATGATAGTGTGCTTTGCACCAGTGTGAAGGTAGTGAAGCCCACGAGCTGCACCAATGCAGATATCTAAGCGTTGCCTCCAGGTGAGCGGTGGATTCTGGGTCTTGTACAGGTGTTCACGGAGGGTTCCATGAGCCATGTAGTCATAGACCAGGATCATCTCATTCTTCTCCTCACAGTATCCAATCAGCGACACAAGATGACGGTGCCGAAGCTTGGACAACATTTCAATTTCAGTCTGGAACTCATGCACACCCTGCTCAGACATGGGATTTCCACGCTTGATAGCCACCTTGGTTGTTCCTCCATCAATCTCACCACGGTAAACTTTACCAAATCCACCCACACCAAGAATAAGTGACTCATCGAAGTCATTTGTCGCGGTCTTGATCTCAGCAAAAGAGAAATGACGGCACAGGTTGGATGGCAACGATGAAGCATAGCTACCAGTTGTGTGCGACTTGGCGGAACTGGAAGTGTGAGAATGGCCATAAAGTGAGAGCGGCAGCCAACCAGAATGTCCATCACTCATGCCTGCATCCTTCCCAGCTGTTCTCTTGCGCCTGCAGATCACAAATAAGCAATATCCAATTGCAAGAATCACGGCGCCACCAACGGCACCACCAACAATAGACCCGACAGCTGACTTCTTAGATGCCCTGGCACCCTCTGATGGTTCATCGCTTGGGATAGGGTTCAGTCCTGCAAGGCTTCCATTCTTAAGCTGTAATTTGAACACCTCCATCCCATTGAGGATAGCATCATATATTTGTGGCTTCGAGTCAACATTTGGATGGATATCCACCCATAAATCCATGGCTCCTGAACCTTGAGTATTCACCACAAAGTCCTGAAACACCGGACTGCCACTGCCACTGGTAGCACCAGCCGCGGTCGCCCATGCAATCACATCAGCACCCTTGAAGGCCGTCTGGTTGTTGATGTCGATGTCGAACACCCGCTGATTAACCTTGGTGATAGGGTCCTGTATCTCACAGAAATGCATCCTTACAAGGTACATGAAGCCAGCATCCACCTGGAACTTCCACTGGAGTTTGGAGTTCTTGTTCACATTACTGTCTGGCCCCATCGAGCGAGCAGTGGAGTAGACATCCAAGGGCGCCACATACTCCGGCATATCATCCCCGTAAGTAATGGTAACATCCTTGTCATTTGGGTAGGTCACCCCGAACGCTGCGCCGAATATGTACGGCGAGTCATCGTCCCAGGTTCGGTACCCACCCGTGTCCTTGGACGGGGAGATCGCCTGGCCTCCGACGTTGAGCCGGTACATGGTCTGCATAGCGCTGCCGGGATCCATCGGGAACGGCTGGTTGTTGCCGTCCCCGGTGACCATGTTGGGCGTGGAGATGTCGAAGAGCTCGGGGGAAGAGACAACCTCGATGCCGTTGACGAAGGCGAAGGCGTTGGGGTGGTCCTTCTCCGGGGTGAAGGTGAGGTCGAGCGTCTGGGAGGTGACGTTAACAGAGAACTCCCGGACGAGGTAGTCGAAGTTGAGCGCGGTGGCGGTCTGGAGGGCGCTGAAGTTGGAGAGGAGCGTGACCTTGCCCCAGGGTGCGGCGACGGCGACGGAGAAGAGCGCGTCCGCCGCGTCGCGGTCGGTGTAGTTCGCCGGGTAGAAGTGGAGCCTGAGGAACTTGCGACCCGGGCCGAGCGGGAAGGAGTAGGTGAACGGCGACGCGGAGGCCCGTGCCGTGAGGTACGGCACCTGCGGCACCGACGGGTCCTGGGACGTCGCGGCCACGGAGGTTAGCTTCGGCGGCAGGTACTTGGACCCGCTGTCCCCGCTCCAAACCCGCCCGTCCGTGTCGTTGCCCTGCCCCGTCGCGCCGCAGTCCAGCAGGATGTCGTCCCGCGGCACGAACGTCGACGATGAGTTGCCGTTACCGCCCGCCGGCGCCTGCGCCAGCGCCGCGCAGGCGGCGGCGGCCAGAACCAGCGCGAGCAGCAGCACGCCCCTCATCGCGCTCACGTCAGCGAAACGGGAGTCGCAGATCGGGCATCAAGCGCCGAGCCGGCGCCGATATAGGGCCGGATTTCGCCGCCGGAGCGCGAGATTCGTGGGGGTGGAGGGGAGAAACAGAAAAGGTGGCGGCAGCCGCGCAGGTGCGGAGGGGAGGCGTTAAGCGAACGGAAGCGAAGTCTCGATGGGAGGATTACGTTGGGGCGGCATTTTGTGGGGAGGGACAGGGAGGGGAGCAACGGCGACTCGCCTGCTCCATCCCGCTCCGCTGCGGTGCTCGGCTTCTGCTTGCTGCGGCGCCGCGCGGTTGTGCGCTCGGCTACTCCTCTCCTGTCCTCCATGTGTGTGAACGTTACTGACGCCAGGTGTGGCTTTCGGTAGTTTCACTGGCAGACGGGGACAGGAAGTGGTGGGCCCGGATTGCAGCGAACGAGCGGTGTGTGTGTGGCCAGGGGACGGTGGACGGTGAGCGGGGGGAGGACAGCTCGCACTGTCGTCGGGCTCGGCTGAGCTTGCGGTTGCGCGTCCCCCTTGTTTC